>CAUYON010128866.1:0-34861 GCA_963573935.1 Arctocebus calabarensis
GGGAGTTCCAACTTGCAGGTAGAGAATATATACAGTTTTATACAGCTTTATGCCGCTTTATGCCTGGCAGGAGAGTGCCACGGCACAGGGGAACGAGGTCTGGTTTTTAGAGGGTCTCTCCCGTGGGGTAGAGTGGGAGGACCTCTGAACTCTGCTCACTTGTTTGTTTGTATGGAGGTATGGCATATACTGCAAGGTGTTCTCTTGGGGGAGGGGACTCCCGTAGGCTTGGCGAAGTGCTCTGTACCTTTTATTTTTATCCTTGGGGTCGCAGGTCTCTCCAGCAGTGTTGATGTGCATTCCTCGACCTTGTCTCTTGGCTCAGCTCCAAACCGTTGGCTTTCTCACTAAATTTCTGTCCTTTAATTCTCCTTCTGGACAGGAGCGTCTGCAGAAAGCTGGCTAGAGACCGCCATGTTGGCTCCTCCCCCTCTGGATAAAAGAATTCTTTGGGGGGTGGCGCCTGTGGCTCATCGAGTAGGGTGCTCGCCCCACATACCAAAGGTGGCACGTTCAAACCCAGCCTCAGCTGAACTACAAAAAACCAGAAAAATATCTGGGCATTGTGGTGTGCACCTCTAGTCCCACTACTCGGGAGCCTGAGGCTAGAGAATCACCTAAGCCCAGGATTTGGAGGTTGCTGTGAGCTGTGACATCACAGCACTCTACCGAGGGTGATAGAGTGAGACTCTGTCTCTTCAAAAAAAAAAAAAAATTCTGTAGGGGCATGAGAAACTTTTGGAAATTATGGGGTGATATTATGAGATGTATTTATATCTCATATACACATATTTTCATAAATACACACATATGTATGAAACCATATCTGAGGTTGAATAATCAACTTCACAAACTCATCCTAGAAAAAGAGCTGTCTATCCCATTGCTGAATATCATAATGGTCACCTTCAAAGTACTCCCCTTGGGCAGCTATGCACTGATGACAGCACCCAGTTCACCCTTCAAAACACTTTTTCTAGGATGAGTTCACAAACTTAGTTTTCACACCCTCGTTGTGATGACAACTCTGACATTCATTTCAGAAAAAGAGTTCAAAAACTGCTTTAAAGAGTGACTAGGTGCTGGTGCCAGTGCTGAGTTTCTCGAAGAGAATATTCTGAAGGTGGCCATAGTGATATTCAACAAAAAGTGCGCAGTACTTATACTAGGATGAGTTTGCAAACTTAATTGGCAACCTCGTATTAAAACATCAAATAGTGTACTTCAAAATCATGTATTTTATTATATGTCAAGTATGGCTCAATCAAGCGTTAAAAAATACTATCCTAATAAAGATCTCAAATGTTACTCAAGACATTTCAGTAACATGTCTTTGTACCAGGTGTAAATACTAAATGCACATATAGTCTTTCTTTTCCACGGATTTCATGTGGTCATGTGAAAAAGTTGTGTCTAATGAGATACAAATAGCAGGCTCTGCTAGGGAAGGTTCTGAAAAGTTCTATGTTTTCCTAATAAAAATAAATATCCAAATATGACAGCCCTGCACTCTGTACCTTTCTTCTACCTTCAAACTAAACATGATACCTGGGAGTATAGAAGTCAAGTACTCTCAGATGACAATTTTTTACAAGTTTTGAAGAAAAGTTTTACTTTCAGAATAACTTTAAAAACTTAAAGAGTCACTGGCCCTGACAAGCAGCTAAATCAATAACACCAGCTAAATCACTGACGACCTCCCTGGATGATGTTTCTGAGAAACATAAAACTCACTTGTTTATTTCACTATTTGTCAGAAGGTATTTTGTTTTTGTTTTTGTTCTTTCCTTTTTTTGTTGTTTGCATACTTTCTTTTTTTTTTTTATTAAATCACAGCTGTGTACATTAGTGGAATCAAGGGGTAGAATGTGCTGGTTTCATATACAATCTGAATGTTTTCATCAAACTGTTTAACGTAGCCTTCATGGCATTTTCTTTTTTTTTTCCCCCAGTGGTAAGACAGAATTTATTTACATAAAAGAATACAGAAAACACTAAAGCTCCTGGTAGAGAGGAGTTTTTGTTCTTTTCTTGTTTGTTTATTTGTTTTTTGATTGGGAGGGGTTAGTAGCTAAATGCATTCTTATAGACACACTTCCCATATTCCTAAAAAGAATATAACTCTCTCCTACCCTTCTTGCATTTATAACCTCTTCCATTCTCTACCAGACTCTTACTCCCCTGATTCTCTTATTGAACATTTCTTATCACCCCCCCCCCCCCGCCTTTTTCCCATCAAGTCTTAAACCACAAAGGGAGCATTTCTGGGAAATGCTTGTATTCTTTCAGCAAGTTATGGAAGTTTAAAAGTAATTCAATGGCCAATAATTACATGAAAATATGTTCAACAACATCAGCCACCAGGGAAATACAAACAAAACCATAATGTAGATATTAGCTTGTGCTCACTAAGATGGTCATAAAGAAAATAAAAAAGATACACATGTAGATAGTAACAGCAAGTGTGAGAGTGGATGTGGAGAATGAGACCCTTATACACTGCTGGTGGAATACAAAATGGGTGTAGCCTGTTAGCAAGCAGTGTGGCAGATTTTTAAAAGGCTGAATATAGAGATACCATATTATGCAGCAATTGCACTGTCAGGCAGACACCTGAGAGAAACGAAAACATATGTGCACAGAAATATCCATGTGTACATAAATGTTCATAGCAGTATTAATCATAATAGCAAAAAAGAAAGCAACCCAAATGTTCATAAATAAAATGTGGTATATGGGTTCAAAAGAATATTATTTGCAAGAAAATGAATTATTGACACCTGATATAAATCATGACAACATTATACTAAGCAAAAAAAGCTAGTCACAAAGGACAACATACTATATTACCCAATTCATATGAAATTCCACAACAGTCAAATTCATAGAGCCATGACATAGAAGTGATTGCCAGGGATTGGGAGGAGGAGAGAATAGGGAGTGATTGCTAATGGACATTGGATTTCTTTGGGGGGTAATTAAAATGTCCTAAAATTGATATGGTCATGATTATATAATTGTGAATATGCTAAAAACCAAGGAATTCACTTTTTAAAAGAGTGAATTATACGGTGTATGAATTATATTTCAATAAATAAATTACATTGGAAAAAGTAATTCAACAGTCTTAGTAGAAAGAGTTTAGTTTTATTCCCTTCACCAGGCCCTATATTGTAAAGTAGATTTGTACATTTCAATCATCTTCCAGTGGTAAGTTTTCCAAAAGAACCACTACAAGTAGGTATTCAAAAAGCAGAGCTAGTACCAAGTACAGGTTGTCTTCGTGAGCTCTGGCAAAATACCAATTGTTTATCCACTTAGTATTTTGGTTTGGTGATGTGTAAATCATGGCAATGTCACAGAGATGAAGATAAATAAGAGTGTCTCACATTCGTACCATGCTTATAACACAGACCTTAGATCTAATGATCCAAAGGTCTCTTCAAGCTCTAAAATTTTATGAATTTATGATACCATTAAGTCTCAATAACACCACCAAAAGAAAAGCAGGCTTATATTATTATAAGATCATTGTCTTTTAACAGATGATAAACCTGCTTAAAATTTTGAACATTATTTCTGAACAATAATATGGTTAAGGTATCAAAAGTAGTAATACATAGCATGTATGAATATAAAAGTGTATGTGTGTATATATATACATATATATACTCCTATATATTCTGAATGGAAGATTTACTTAGCTGATTATCTAGAATGTTTTCTTAAGAACTGATTTTAAAAATCAGAAAATTGCTCATGTGCATATTATTTTTAACAAGCATTTAAGAACCAAACATGAATTCATATTTTTCTTCTAAGCATCTCTTCATTTACAAGCCCAAGCTTACATTCATTTTCAAATTGTATATAAAACCAGCATATGATTGCATTCATGTACACGGCTATGATTTAATTAAAAAAAAAAATCAAGTTAAAAAAAAAAGATTTCCCAAATCAGCCAGGTAATTCACACCTGTAATCCTAGCACTCTCAGAGGCCAAGGCAGGAGGATCACCTGAGCTCAGGAATTTGAGACCAGACTGAACAAAAGGGAGCCGCCTGTCTCTACTAAAAATGGAAAAATTTAGCTAGGCATTGTGGTGCACATCTATAGCCCCAGCTACCTGGAAGGCTGAGGCCAACATAACTTGAACTCAGGAGTCTGAGGTTGCTGTGAGCTAGGCTGGGGCAACAGAGTGAACTCAAACAAACAGTAACAACAACAAAGGATTCTTCAAACCCCAGCTCAGTAGGCCCACTATTTTCCTGATAATTCCACCTATCACAAAACAAGGTGGTCTTACCCCTCTTCCTCTATTGTCTTGGTCTCTTTCTTTCTTTCCTTCCTTTGTTATTATAAATTAATAACACTCTAGGCCTGCCAGTTCTTTAAGTAGATTCTCAAATGCCTCTTTCTAAAAGAATATAAAGCTCCTTTTAGACCGTCTGGCAGGAGACAGTGCTTTATAAAACTCCGGTACACAGTAGAAAAAATATATCCCTTTTAAAGTTTAAAGATTTTTTTCTCTCTACAAAAGATATTCAGAGAAAAAAGTTCCTTTTAAAATTCTTGCCCTGTTCCTTCATTAATATTTACAGTTTCTCGTATGCTGGTGGCAACTACTGGATGCCTGAGCATGCTTCTACTGGAAGGGGCAGTCTTCCTCTAGCTTTTTCATGGATCTTTCAAAGAATAAATCAATATTCACTTGTTGGGTTTTGGTTCTTGAAAACACCTAATTGCCTTTAATTCTTCTTTCATAAATATTTTGTTGTATTGTAGCCTTCCTTTGAGCTCAGCTCGCTAAAAAAGGGGTCTGTGTTTTCTCACCCACAAGCCTCCCTCCTGTTTCTTGTGATTGCATATCCTTTGTGCCCAGGGGTCGCTAGCAGCCTGGCTGCTAAATGAGCTATTTCCAGGCTGTTGTGGGCCCATTTTTTGCCTTTGTGCAGTTTAAAATGGGGTCCTTCCCCAGAGCAGATGAAGCCTTGCAGGTGCCTGGCCTAGTGAGCAGAGTAAGAGCAGGTTTTAAAACCCCTCATCCTCTCAACTCTGCTGCACCTGAGCAGAGCGAACTCCACAGAGCCACTGGCTGTGAGCACTGCCCAGAGCTGCCCCCTATTCTCTCTCCTTCACAAGCCTCTCATAGCAACATCCAGCTCCATTCAAGCAAGATGCCCAGACCCTGGATAGCCTCTGAAACCTAACCCCTTCTTTGGGATACTTCTCTCTCTGCACATTCTCTGAGTGGAGCTATATTTCAGCCAGCCAACAGCAACCCCCTTGCCGTGGGTTGCAAGGCAATGGTTCAGAAGGTAGGACAGGATCCCACACACTGATGTCAAACATCATTTCATTCAAGTCTTACATTTGCTATCTGCAAGAACTTGAGTCATTTTCTCAGCCTCTCTGCACCTCAGGTCGCTTATCTGTAAAACTGGGATAAGAATAACCATCGCCGTGCTGCAGGGAGGAATAAGTAAGAAGTTGTATTTAAGGAATTTAGCACAGTGCCTGGAGCATAAAGAGCTCTCAAAAATGGCAGTTGCTGTAAGTCTTCTACATGCTATTTTTAAGAACATTTATTGATGGATAAACTGCCAAAAATCAGTAAAATATTTCCACCATTGAATCTGTTACCATAGATGACATTTTGCCTCCCTAGCATGGCATTTTGCAATGCTAAAGTTCTTGAAGCCCACAGGACAACCACAAATGAATATTTAGAAGTCTCTGACTCTACTGATTTGTAAACTCTGAATTTGGGCTTCTTTCCAGAGAAATCTGACATTCATAACAGAGGAGGCTCAGAAGGGATTTTTCTCCTTGCTTTTCTAACATGCAAATGAGAAAGATTTTGTAACATTCTGTGAATCAGCATTTGCTGAGCAACTACTATGTGCCAGATGTTGTTCTAGGAGTTCCTACAAACGCTATATCATTTAAAATCTCACAACAACCTTGAGCACCAGGCAACCTTCTCTATGCTGCAGAGGTGACAAAACTGAGTCTCAGTGGAGCTTGCCTCCATCAAGGTTACCCAGCTAAAGAACATCATTAGAATTCAGGTTTACAACGCTTAAAGAATTTCTACTATTATACTAGTCCACTTTTTATTTACATGGAATTCTGATTACCCAGGCAATATGGGGTGCAGAAGAGGTAGTCTCTGGGGAAATAGAGGGTTGGCATTAACATCCCTGAGTGAAGAAGGAAGGTTGCTAATGGAAATATCAGCTAACTAAGGCATGCTGAATAATGGTAACTGGCTTCGGCATCTAGAACTCTATCCACTAGGGAGGGAGGGTGGGCTATCTCTAGAATGGCTGAGACCATAGAAGATGCCCTGAGAACATAGTAGCCTACCTTAGTCTAGTACTTCAAGAGGCAATAGCTATATTGCACTATTGACTGGAGTAGGCTCAGCACCTGTAGGTCAGTGGTTAGGGTGCCAGCCACATACACTAAGAACTGGCGGGTTCGAACCCAGCCTGGGCCTGCCAAACAATGACAACTGTAACCAAAAATAGCCAGGTGTTGTGGTGGGCACCTGTAGTCCCAGCTACTCGGGAAGCTGAGGCAAGAGAATCACTTGAGCCTAAGAGTTTGAGGTTGCTGTGAGCTGTGATGCCAGTACTCTACCAAGGGTGACAAAATGAGACTCTGTCTCAAAAAAAAAAAAAAAAAAACAGTGGGACTGGAGTAATGACAGGCTTTGAGGAAGCTCCAAGTTTTTTGAGATCTGCCTAGACTGGCTTTAGTAAAGTAGTTAGGTACTTTGTTTTTAAAAAGAGGCAGAAGCCTTTACTCAGCAATTTTTTTCTTACACATTAAGTTTTGATAAAGATTTGTTGCCTTATTATAAGAACATTTTGAATACCAACAAATGCTGCATCTCAACATTTTCCTCAACTACATTATACACCTAAATCTTGTATATACCAGAGCAGCGATGCTTTCAACTTTAACGGCAGTCTACTAACAGACCAGGAGAAGTATTTGACAGCTATGTCTGTTGATCCCCTGGGTGTAGCATCTGACATTATGTGGTACTCAGAGAAGTACTTAATAAAAAATTTAGGACAAACAGGAAGATAGCCAAACTGCTCAATACTTGGCATAAGAAATGTACACAGCGTACATTACCATTTCCTCACAAAAGCATAGCATCCTTTAACTTTCATCCACAATTCTGGGAAAGAACTCTATTCAAAGTGGTGTGTCTGAATTGGGTAGAGTACATGCCATCTGGGCCAAGGGCATAGTTACAACTTTGACTCAATCCGCACAAAACAAAGTATGTTAACAAAACATGTGTACCCTCAAATATTCTGAAATAAAACAAAACAGTGACAATAAAACCAAAGTCACTTGTCTATTGACTGCCTCTGTGTTTTAATAACAATGTTATTGGACTTCAAAAAGTATGTTCCTAGCATTATAAATATGGTTTAATATTGGGACAGGATTATAAAGATACCAAGAGGCTGTAGAGTTCTCTGTGTTGTGCATTTGTGTGAATTTGGAGAGAAGACAGCACTTATGGCAAGGCATAGGGTCCTAAGGATTGTTTGACATTGATTTCACTCACATAAGTTATTTCATTTAATTCTCAGAGCCACCTTAACTGTAGATATTCTCATTCTCCTTGTATACTTGGAAACTAAGGCTGCTTCAGTTATTACCTCCCCAGGAAATAGTAACTCATTAATTTCTTCTTATTCCTGAGCCCATCTCTCTTAGGAAATGGCACCTTCAGATGCACAAAGCTATTGGTGTTGTAAAAGGCAGATAACCCTCTCCTTTCTCAGAGAGGACTGTGAATCCATCATAAGGTCCTGTTGCTTCAATCATCTGTCTGCTGGCCTCTCCTCTGACACACCTGCCCAGCTCTCATTACCTCTTGTCTTGGTGTCTGTCAATTTCTCCTAATTGGACTTTCTCCAACTTGTGCTTCGCCTTTCCAATTCATGCTCCACGCTGCCCTCAGAGTCACTTGTCACATCACAAATCTAATTGTGGACTTCTTCCACGTTAAGTCTTGGATGGCTGCCACTTGCGGATAGAATAATTACCCAGCCCTTGTCAGCTTCACCTTTGGTCTCCCTCTTTTTACCATTCCTCTTTCAACCATCTGCACTCTAACCCGCCATTCCTTAAACGTTCACTTTTCCAGGTAGAAAATTCCCATTATAACTTACCTCCCAATCCAATCCTCAACTTCCTACTCCCCGATTCCCTTTTCAGTCTTCGTTCCCCAGCCCAGTGCCTGGTACACTGCTAACACTCAAACATTAGTAATTCTTCTTCTTTTACCTTCCTTGTTGTGGTCCCTGACATTTGGTTTCCTGGCACTGGTCCGTCCGCCTTTTAATCTCAATTGTTACTCACCTGGCTCCCCAGGAGGACAGGAATCCCCACACGGGCATCTCTTAGCATCTTTGCATTCAGCTCATCTCATTGCCTGATACAATCTGGTACATCACAAACCCCTAATAAGGGTCCTTTGAATTAAATGAGGACTTTGGCAGAAAGGTAGAAAATCTTGAGGCCCCTAAAACAGACACTAGATTTCCTGGGTCACTTTCTGGAAGCACTGACGGAAACCTGCAGTTTCAGCAGTGGTCTTTAACACCTCATCATCTACTCAACATGGGAAAACCCATTATATTACAATATCTTTACTCCAAATTCTATCAACTAGGGCTACATATATCAAGGTGGGGGAGGTGTCACTCTGATTAACAAGAACCCCCCAATTACACAGGGTTATTTTTTTAAAAACCAAAACCTCTGTTGAGTCTTATGACTTCAGACCTTCCCCTTCCAATCCAACTTCCTCCACAGGAAAGTTGTAAACAAAGTTGAATCATCAGTGTGATATACTCATCATGCTACATTTATTTCCTGCTGAGAATATTTATCTATTTTCTGACCCTGCAAAGATTTTCATCTTGAGTAATTCACTTCGAAAGCAACAATTGTGAAAATAGACTCTATTCATTCTGTTGATAGTAATAAGCTAAACTAATAATTGAATATTGTGAGTCCCCGGGTCAAACCAGCAGAGATGGAGCAAGGATCACCTGCAGGAAACACTGACTGGAGAGCATTTCAATGGGATGTTTTCACATGTCTACCCTGAAACCGCTTGTGTTTGTTTGTTTATTTTTATATAGGACCAGGTTTGTTAGAATTAAGAATTTGGGGCAGGTGAAGGAGGAGTGCAAAGAAGGGCTATTTGGGAGAAATAATTGCAAGGATGGGGCAGATGACATAATTATCAGAATATTAAAATCTTTGATTCTTCTCTTTTTCTGCCTATCTCTAGACATGCTAGGTCTCCTTATGGAAAAAAAATAACAGGACAGGAAATCCATGTTTATTAGTTAGCAGATTCCTTAAAAGTGTAGAATGAGGAAAGAGACAGGAGCACATAATGTAAGATTTGGGGAGTTATCTGCTGATTCATCAAGGATGGTCAAGAAGAAACTGGGGACCATTAGCTGATACTGTGACCCTTATACCCCCAAGGTATGTTCCCACCATTGTTCTAAACATTCAACAAGTGGTACCTCCTTTAATCTTCATAATAACCCTGGGAGTTAGGTGTTATTACCTAAATTTTGCAGATAAGGAAATGGAGGCACAGAAAGGTTAGTGATGTGTTCAAGATCGCACAGCACAAAGTGGAAGGGCCAGGGTTGAAACCCAGGTTATCTGACTCCAGAGCCTGTGATCGAACCACTATATCACACGGTCCCGAGTTAGTTCAGATTCTGTGCTATGTAGTTGCTAGCCATTATTTCATTCAATTATTTTAATCAATATGTAAGATATTTTCATGTCTCTTTGTTACAGATGAGAACACTAAGGCCAGGAGAGATATAGAAATTTGCCACAAGAACATGGCTTGTAAATCACAGAGCTAGTGCTCAGACCTGGTTTATCTGTCTATAATGTCCAGGCTCCAGACACTTACATTGTGTGAAGGTGTCAACAGCCACATCTATAAAATGGGTATAAGGACAATGTTCCTAACTCGCAGTGTCATTGTAAGAACTTAAAAAATTGAAGTCACTTTATAAATTGCCAACTGTTTTACAAATGTGAGGAGGATGAGGAAGATAGCATCATATAATGTAGTTAGAGTAAATTCATCCCTTCATTCATATAGGAAATATTTTTTTATCACTTATTGTGTGTCAGGCATTTGACTGGCCAATCTAAATTGTTGACATCCAAAGTCTTCTACCTCAAGGCAGCACCTGTGGCTCAAAGGAGTAGGGCGCTGGCCCCATATACTGCAGGTGACGGGTTCAAACCTGGCCCCAGTGCAAAAAAAAAGAGAGAATCACTTAAGCCCAAAGGTTTAAGATTGCTGTGAGCTGTGATGCCATAGCCCTCTACCAAGGCCAACATAGTGAGATTCTGTCTCAAAAAAATAGTGAAATTCTGTCTCAAAAAAAAAAAAAGGAAAAAAAATTCTTCTACCTTGAGATTCTCCAATTTAGTTATTAGCCTCATTACAAGAGCTATCCCTTAACTATCCTTATTCATCAAGACCACTAGTTAGGATTCCCAGCCACATTTCTGTGCATTCTAGCAAATACTAGCCTCTATGATAAATATGTTCATGTTCCTTGCTCATTCAGGGAAGGGCCACCCCTTCATGCTGAAGTTGCTTCCTCTCTCTGCACCCTGAATCCTGTTTCCCTCCTGCCTGCTTGTCTCATATCCACCAAATCAACATGTACGTTCTTTCCCATTTTGTCATCTGCTGCGTCATTGCTATCCACTCTCAACTAACGGAAGCCTCCTGTCACCTAAAATTTGAATTACTTCAGTGAGAAACCCACGCCTACTTTAACCTATTTTAGTTTCCTTATATTCAGAAATCTCTCCCATATACACACTATTTGTGCTATATCCCTTCATTTCAGTCATCGGCTCTTAGCACTTGCAATACCACACTCCACTGAGACCTTGCATGAGGCTGCCACTTTATTCAGTCTTCTGGTTCTAATGGTCTTCCTTAGTTCTTATAAACTCCAATTTAATTTGTGAATTTTACAGAGCCCCTTCTGAACACTCTCCGCTCCTTGATTTCCCTAAGATTGCATTAGGGAGGAATAGTACTACAGTCAGAGCAATTGCAGATTCAGGACTGGCTCGGCTACTTCCTAGCTGTACGACCTTGGACCAACTATTAAATGTTTCTAAGTCATTCTTTTTTCATCTCAAAAACTGGAACCTCTTCTAATTCATAAAATTGTTCTGAGAATGCAAAGATCTACTGCGTGTTGAGCCCGGCGCATATTAGACCTGCACAGGTGCTAGCCTTTACTCTTACTACTATCGCTACAGCTCCGATAATCCCGAGGCTGTGATCGCTGCTGCTGCACAGCAACTGCTACCAAAGTGCCTCAGCTTCTTAAATCACTGCCCTTTCATCTTAACAGAAGGGATCTTCCTCAATAAACGCTCAGTCACTTCCTTTTAAGGAATCTATCTTTACATCTGTCATAGTACCAAACATAGTTTTTTAGATTATCATCAGTTGGCGATGGTGACATCACCACTGGTTCACCATAAACATCAGCATATTCTCCAGATACTATCAATTTCTGAGAGATGCCATGTCCTCCTGGGAACCTCACAATTAAAAGCTGGGACCCTTTGAGATCATTTCCTTTTGTATTCCCTCACTACCAATTACACAACTGGGTGTTTATCTTTGCCTTATTTTTCTGATTCTTCTCTTCTTTTTCCCATGGTTTTAGCCCCTCCTGCTTGCTGAATGGACAATTGACTTGCAGACTTTCTTTGACCCTGTTCTCCTTCCTTTGGTGATATACTCACTACCAATGCCAGTTCAATGTAACCTTTATCATCTTGTGTTCTGTTTAAGAACCTAAAACAGTTTGCTTTTGATATCGAAGTCAAACTACTCGCTTTGATATTCAAGCTTCTCCACCGTCTTCCTGATCCAACATTTTCTTTGCAAACAGCCAAAAGGTTCCTCCAATGCCCCCCCAAACCAGGCCCACACCAGGCCTCAAAGTTGAGCTTATTCTTCTAACCCAGCTCTCTGTGTTTTTTTTTCACAAACCAAGTTTACACTTCCTTGAAGATTCTACATAAAGTCTATTGTATGTATGTCTGAGTGTGTGAGTGTATGTGTATGTAAAGGTGTGTGTAAAGGAGGGGAGGGGAGACCAACTTTTCAGACTAACTTCGGATTAGAATCTCATCTTTGCTTCTGACAGGCCATGTGACCTCAGATAAGTTGTTCACGCTCTCTATGACTAGGTTTCCTCATTTGTAAAGCACATACTACCTGCAGCAAGCAGCACTTCTCAGAGTGTGACAGAACGAGATGTGCATTCACTGAAGTACAATGCTCTCACTGCACTGTGCCACAGAATTAGTTCTGAGCTGAACTATTGGCCTTTTTCAACAAGTACTAATTTCACTTAAAATGCAAACTGAAATAAACTGTGATTATTGGGGACTTGTATATTTAAGGGGATTTTTTTTTTTTTTGAGACAGAGTCTTACTCTGTCTCTCTGGGTAGAGTGCCATGGTGTCATAGCTTACAACAACCTCAAACTCTTTGGCTCAAGTGATCCTCCTGCCTCACCGTCCCAAGTAGCTAGGACTATAGGCACCTGTCACAACACCCAGCTAGTTTTTTTCTCTTTTTTTCACTTGCTGTTGCTCAGACTGGCTTCACACTCTTAAGTTTAAGCATCCTGCTTCAGCCTCCATAGTGCTAGGTTTACAGGTGTGAGCCACTGTGCGTGGCCTAGTAGATACTTTTTTGAAAATGAAAGAGAAGAATCTGTTGCTTCAAGGATAACTGCATTTGTTACCAATGATAAAATTTGATCTATTAAGTGAAAATTAGAATTTTGGGAAACTGGCATGTGCCTGAGTGAGCAGCTTGATTGCATCTTAAAATGTAAAGGTGTTCTGATTAGAATGGTGGTGATAATAACAATATGATTTTTAACAATATAATGAAATGTGTCAACATTTGGACATCTATGTAATTCAATAAACCAATATTTTCCAGATGGCCAATGTATGGTGTTACAACCTCTGTATGGGTAGCATGCAAGATAATTAAGTGATTTCAAGTTAATAAAGAAAGAGTTCACTAATTTGTTTCAGGTTCTCCAATACAACTAACTTCCTAGAAAATTCCACTTTAATATTTATTATCACAGGACAATATTCACAATTATCTGAAAAGAATATTAAAATACTTCTTCCTTTTCCAGTACATATCTGTAGGCCAGACTTCCTTCATAAACTCCAATCAAAACAACTTATCATAATACATTGAAAAAGCAGATACAAGAAACTAGATGTCTTCTAAATTACATGTGAAAGAGGTTTGTGAAAAACATAAAACAATGTTGTTCTTGCTCCATTTTAAAAGTTTAAAAATTATAAATTATTTATATAAAATATGGTATTTGCTAATTATTATTTAAAATGAATACTTTTTTAAGTTTCTGTTTTAATTCTTAATATAGTAAATATCTATCTATCTATATAAAACCTACATAAATAAAAGCTCTTTGGGGTCCTTAATGACTTTTAAAAGTCTAAAGGGGTCCTGAAACCAGGAATTTTGATAATTGTTGTCACAGATTAGTCCTAAAAGTTAAATGTGATTCCTGTAGAAAATGCTCAGCATAGACCCTGGTGGCTAGTGGGGGCTCAGTACCTATTAAGTTTCTAGCAATGACTTAAGCATAAGCTGGGCCAGAATATAGGTTCATAAATCTTCTAAGTTAGCATATATGTGTGTATGCACATGTAACTATTTTCATAGTTTATCCAATGAGATTACAAAAATTTGTTCAGATGTACTTCTAGAATCCCACTATTAACCTATTAACCTGAGTACATAGTAGGTGCTTAATTAATGCTTTGTGTAGTTAAACACCTACCATTCCTGCCACCATTTAGCCTGTTCTCAATGCAAGAGCAAGAACCATCCTGAGATCACATCTCTTGCCTGTTCAAAAATCTCCCTAAGGTTCTGAATGATGCTCAGAGCAGAGCCCAGGTCCATCCTTTGAGCACCACACTCAGCTCTGTTGCCTCTCTGAACTCACTTCCTCCTATGCTCCTTCCTGGTTTGGTCACTCTGTTCTGGCCAAACTGCTATTTCACTGTTACTCTCCTGACACCCTAAACCTTTTGCATGTATTATTCTCATTGCTAGAAAACTTTCTCTCAGAGAGCCCTCACTTCTTCCAGATACTAGGAGAAGGTCTTCCCCTGGAAGGCCATCAAAATT
Source organism: Arctocebus calabarensis (assembly GCA_963573935.1). Classification (NCBI taxonomy): domain Eukaryota; kingdom Metazoa; phylum Chordata; class Mammalia; order Primates; family Lorisidae; genus Arctocebus; species Arctocebus calabarensis. Next base: position 14,323 of record CAUYON010128866.1, read on the forward strand.
TCCATTTGCCCTTAAGCATCTCAGGTCCCCCGACACACACATACACCCTCATCCCTTCTCTCTTCAGCAGTTGTCACTATCTCACATATTAATAATTCCTATTTGATTTTTTGTCTGTCTCTCCCACTGAAATGCAGTTTCCATGATACCGAGGTTTTTGTGTATTTTTTATATAATGTGCCTGGCACATAGAAGGCGGTTGATATATTTGTTGAATGGATGGATGAATGAATAAACAAATGAACAACTATTAAGACATTACAAATTCATATCCCTTCTCAAGAACTTAAAGGAAAGAGGTATCTCTCTGAGCAAGATCCCTGGCATACATTTACAGAGGGTCATGACCTTCATCTCCAAAGCTCCTAGCGAATTCATTTTCATATCCATGGAAAATCTAACAGTTTCAGGAACATTGGCAATTTTCCTGGATGAAAGTATGAATTTTTCTTGTCCTGCAAGTGAACTAACTATTCCCCAAAGAGAAGAGGGTAATTGAGGAAGGCCATCCCAGCAGGGAAAGCAAAATCACTTGGGGAAATACAGACTGTGATTGGTCAAAATGCAGCATCTTCCAGTTAAACTTGAAGGTAAGGACATAACACATTGTTTTCTCATTAGGGTAGACTGTTCACTTTACTCTGAGAACCTGTGCATAGTGGTTGACAATCTTGAAGAAAACTCACCAGGAAGTCATTTAAAAATCAACACACACCATGAAGGAAGCAAATTTAATTCAATTTCAAGAACACATTTAAAAAAAAACAAAATAAAGCATAATGAGAACCTGCTGCCTCAAACTGCAGCCAGGTGGGAAACCAGACAGCAGGGGCGGCCATTACTCAACAACAGCTCTGCATCTGGATGGAGCCTGCCTGCCTTGGGAGAATGACTCAGGCCCAGTATTATCACAATGTTTTCTGTCTATTGTCTTCAGCTGGCACACCTCCCTCTTCAGTCACACCGCATTACTCTAAATGTCCACTCCACGATACATTCAGATCTCTGCAAGTTTCTTTCAAAGCTTCTCTCAACAAACATGGAGTTCATTGCTTCCCTGAAAACACTTCTTAAAATGGTGCCAAACAGGACCTTCCCTGTAGATTCTTTCTCTCATATTCTTTTTTTTTTTTTAATTAAATCATAGCTGTGTACATTAGTGCAATCATGGGGTACAGTGTGCGGGCTTCATATACAATCCGAAATATTTTCATCCAACTGTTCGACATAATGTATACAGCCCTACTATGAAGCTAATGTATAGCTTTCTCATATTCTTTAAAGCAACGTTAGTCAGGAATGCAACCAAAAATCTCCAGTATCCTTTCACAGTAAGTTGCTGACAGCAAGGATATAGTGTCACATAGAGCCCACCCAGTGGATTCACGGGGTATCCACGGGGATCACATCCTTGCTGTGCCCCTCACAAGTACACAGACAAGCTATCTAACCTCTGCCTCGTTTCCACTTTCACTAAACATGAGAGCATACATATCTTTATCTTATAGAACTGCTGGAAGAATTAACTGAGCGAGAGAAAGTATATGGACTGCGAACATCTAGAGCTCTGTTCAAAGGTGAGTTGATAAAGTGAAAGATTGTGCAGGATCAAGATACATTTTGTGCCCAAGAAATCACACACATTTCTCAGCAAGATGCTCAAACTACAGAAGTGCCACGAGAAATGTGTCAAGTCTCCTAGGACATATCTCTCTGGGACAAAGCTCACTGAAAGGAATTGCAAGCAGCATCACCCATGCTGCTTACATTTTTCTTTCCATCTCCTTTTCCTGGGAGGGGATGAGGGAGCTCAGCAAGGACATAAAACACAGACAGAATGGAACTCTTCTGTAAAGCACACGATATGGCTGGTAGAAAACACACACTGTGTACACGATAGCATTGTTGTTGATGATTGGTTTTGTCATTATTATTATTTATTTGTTTGTTTTAGAGACAAGATCCAAGCTCGAGTGCAATCATAGCTCACTGTAACCTCCAATCCCTGGGCTCAAGCAATCCTCCTGTTTCGGTCTCCCAAGTAGTTGGGGCTATAGACATGTAGCAATCCTGGCTAATCTTTAAAAATAATTTTTTTCTAGAGCAAACATTCCATCTATGTTAGCCATTGTCATTAATGATTGCTTATTTTATTTATTTATTTGTTTATTAATTATTTAGAAACAGGGTTGCCAGGCTAGCCTTGAACTTCTGGCTTCAATTCATCCTCCCACCTCCGCCTCTGCCTCCCACATTGTCTGGGATTGCAGATGGCTGCCCCACTCTTCCTGTTTCTGTTATTATCTACCAGGCTGTAGGGGGGCCACGAAAGGACTCGTGGAATCTGTGGTTGCCCAAAAGTGACTCTTTTGCCTGTGGGAAAACAATGAACAGGATATATCAAGCTTGGGGGGGAATAAGGCTTCGATCTTCAACCAGACCCCACTGTCCCCGACTCATCACCACCACCACCATCCCTGGTAAAATCTACTTCTCAGATCTTTTCCCCATGGAATTTCAAATAAACCAGAAAGTCAGAGACACAAATAGAACAGGTGAATAACTTCTATGTGGGTTACAAATCCCACAAGAAAGGGGGGGAAACAAAAGCAAGAAATAGAGCCCTTAACTACCATCTGCATCACTCTCCCAGGGAATGGAAGTCAAATAAGATGAAGACATCACACAGAAATAATACAGTGAAATATCACTTCTTCAGGGAAGTATTTGGCCCCTCCTCTCAACATATGCTCTTGGGTTACCAAGCACCACCCCAATCCTACTACTTACCACATTTGTTTTAATTGATTGTTTAAGTCTTCCCCACTACACTGCAGAAATTAATGGCAGGGACTGGGCTTAGCACATTCTAAGTACTTGTAAATAAATGATAAATTAGCCATACATGTATATGTGTGTACACTCAAAAGTATGTGTGAAAATAGGTGTGTGTGCTTTGTATACTTTCAGATTCTTTGCTATTTCCTCAACTGAAGTTTTCAGATTAAACCACTTCTTGTCTCAGAAGTCATTTTTATTTGCCAAAGAGTAACTTACAACTTGGAGTTTATAAAAACCTTGAATTATACTTTGGGTCTCTGGCTGCTTTGTCTGTGACAGTCATCAAATTGTTTTTATTTCAGACTTTCCACTTCAAAAGCTATATTCTCTAGATTTTATTTTACTCTTTTAAAAATACCTAATGCAGAAATGTTGAAAATCTTAAGTGCATCTCTTGAGACCCTCCATGTAACTATACTCAAATATGGGAGAAAGAAAGATTCTCACAAAGTATGCATTCCATCAGAATGCTTTGCAATCTAGTGAAATGAGATTCAACAGCTTGCAAAAAGAGGGAATGAATTTTCAGACACACCTGAAATTCAATATCTTAGTCATTTGCAAATCTGCCTTGATCATTTTCATCTTTCTTATTTCAGTACTCTACTCCCAGTTCTGATAATAGTTGTCCAGTGACTAATTATATCACTACAGGAGAATATTTAGAAAAAATAACTACAAATATGACTCTGCCAAATGTGAGTTGAGGTTTGACTAAGTTTCCCAACCAAAAATCATGATGAAACCAAGATACAATCTTTCTAAAATGATGAAATATACCACTAGGTTAAAAAAAAAGTTTAAATGTTAGGCTTGTCAGTTAAAAGCTGGAATTAGCCATTTAAAGTTTTAGAGTTATTAGAAAGTAATTTTCTAACATAAATTCTATTAGACACAAAGAGGTCCAAAATTTATATTTTGTGATAGTACTGAGCAACTGAACTGATCTTTCTCAAGTATCTCCACATACTGAGTATAAGGGAGAAGAAAAACAACTGGTTTTGCCACTAGGTGAGAATATACAATTTATGTAAATATTCAACCTTTCAAGTAAATTATTTTCTCTTCCCCTCCACAATTTCCTCTCCAAAAGGCATTATATTTATGGGAAGCAGGGGCTATGCCTCTAGTGATCTCATGATGACAAGGAACAGAAAGTTTTCAAATTTTCAGAGAACCTTCTAGATTCTCAGGGTGCTGTGATAGAGTGCATGGATCTGGTGAGCTCCCTACTCTTAAGGCGTGACTATCACCTGGATTTGGGGGGTAGGGGTGAACCGTCCCTACTACTAGGATTTGTGTTTCCAACTTTCTAGCCCATTTTTAAGGTCACAACCATAGTATTGGTAGCCATATAGAGTCTCATGGCTATTTCTGAGCGCCGGGAACACTAGACTCAGGCCTGTTTTTCACTTCAACTCGCAGGGACAGCCACACGATGGACCACTATTGAGCAAGAGGAGGTACAATCTGCCGACACAGCAGCATGGAAAAATCTGTAAAGTGAGAAGAGAACCACAAAAGACCAAACACTAGGTAATTCCTTTTATACGAAATTGTAGAAAGGGCCAAGAATTAGGGGAGGAGACTGATTTGATTACAAAGGGGCAAAAGAGAACATTTTGAGGAAATGGAAATATTCTGTATCCTGATTGCAAAGTGATAGTTATATGATTCAATATATTTATCAAAACTTACTGACTTATTCGTGTGAAATTGGTGAAATATAATATGCATCTGTAAATGATACCTCAGGAAGGCCTGATACGAACAAAGAAGATTTATGACAGTAAAAAGTATATAAATTATTGCTTATCTGATTAATCTTTGAAATTAAAGTCCTCTATTGCTGTAAGGAAAAGAAAATGTACTATCTGATGGCCCATAATACATTGAAGTCTCAAAACTAGTAGGCTATTCTCAGATAACAACATTTCTCAAATTTCAATGTGCACAGGAATTACCTAGGGTACTTGATTAGACCAACTCGCGGTAGGGCCAGAGATCCTGCATTTCTAAAACCTTTCAGCTGATGCTGATTCTGCTAGTCCATAGATGACACTTTGAACAATGATCTAATAGACTTAAAGCTTCTCCTCCAATCGGAAGCTTTGATCCCTCATTATGCATTAGTAATGTTTGTGCCAAACACAGTTTATGCAATTGTTACTTGCTATCTTAATTAGATACCTTAAATATTAAACATTATATTTTGAGTGGGAAAATTTTTGCTAAAAACAAAGTAGAATATTTTGCAAAGACACAACGAAGATGAATTCATAAATCCAGTACTCTTGAATTAGATGTGGACAACTACAAAAGATTGTACAAATTTAGGTTTCTGCACACAGATCACTTCACATTTGTGTGTACTGAAATAGAACTGACAGATAATCTTCAGATATTTACTCAGTACAATTTGATAAGTTTTGACATACACACACATGAAGCCATCACTACCATCAGCATAAGGAGCTACGTACCCATCACATTAAAAGTTTCCTCACACCCCTCTGTAATCTCTTCCTCTAGCCATCTTCCTCATAACCCCCACTGCCCAGAAATCCACGGGTTTGTTTTAGTCACTATTGATTCAGTTTTTTTAGAATGTTTTCTATAAACACAATTATATTTTTTGTGCCTGGCTTCATTCATTTATCATACTTGAGATTAATCTTTATTTTTCTGGATATAAATACTTCACACTGTTCATTGCTGAAAAGTCATGGATGTACCACACTTTTTTTAGCTATACACCTGCTAATGGGCATTGAAGTTGTTTCCAATTTTTGTCTGTATAATAAATAAAACTGCTATAAACATTTGTGTGTAATTATCTGTTGACATATATTTTTATTTCCTTTTGGTAAATAAGACTTGAATGACTACATCATATAGTACACGTATATGTAACTTCTTTTAAAACTCTCAAACTTTTCCAAAGTGGCTGCACCATTTTGCATTTTCACTAACAGTATATGAGAGTTCTATTTCTCTTCCTTTCCCATAATTTATATGGTTACCCTTTTTTGAATTTTGTTTTTATTGAGTCAAATACACATATACATTGTAGCTCAATTCGTAATAGCCAAGTCATGGAAGAAGTCCAAGTGCCCATCGATCCATGAATGGATTAATAAATTGTGTGGTATATATATATATTCCATGGAATACTATGCAACATTAAAAAAGATGGAGCCTTTACCTCTTTTATGTTTACATGGAACAGGGAACATATTCTCCTGTGTAAAGTATCTCAAAAATGGAGGAAAAAGTATCCAAAGTCACCGTTTTTATTTGAGATACTTTAATAGGATGCAATGATATCTCATTGTAGTTTTAATCTGCATTTCACTAATAATTACCTTTTCATATTTGTTTTTCATACATAATATGTATTGTTGATGGTATGTCTGTCTAAATCTTCTTTAATTAGGTGCTTGTTCTTTTATTAAGAAAAAGAGAAAATGCATTCAATGTTTTCCCCATTTATTAATTCAGTGTTTTGTTCACTGATTAAGATAGTTAAAAGATCTGTTCCTCTTTTTCTGCCTTATTTGGATTCAATGTTAATTATGATTATATTTTATCTCTGTATGGCTTAAGTATAACTCATGTAAGTGGTATTTTGCTTTAGAATTTATAATGCATGTATATATGGCATATGTATACATGTTTGTGTATGTGAGAATCTATGTATACATTTTAATCTATTGTCTGTTGCATTTTGAATAGTTTTTATTGCTAACTTCTCAAGTTCATCAAAATTTTCTTCTGCCACATTTGTCATCAATCTCATCCATTATATTTTTCATTTCCAACATTTTAATTTCCATCTGTATAAGTTTGTTTTGGAAAAAAATATGTAAGATCTTTTCCATATCTGTATTTCATTATTTCCTCTTCTTAAACATAGGAATGCAGTTATACTTGTTTCATTGTACTCATCTATCAAAGATCTCTGGCTTTCTACCTCTCTGTGCAGCTCTTTTCTGTCCAGTCCCTTGCCCTGCACAGTCTAATAGGTTGGCCTCCCTGAACTCCCAGTGCCATCTCCTCAAGTCAGAAAGGCTGCTGACTCCACTTGCTTTTCCTATTTCTGAACTTCAACCTGAAGACTTCTTTCAAGTCATAAATTGGCAAATTTATTGTAACATGAGAAATACATTGTGATACATTAGCTGGTCTACTGCTCTATGAACACATAGAAATTTAAGTTTTTAGTTCATCAGTGTGGAACCCTAGTATGGGCTCTAAGTCAATCATATGTCAACTTCCCAGTCAAAGCAAATTTTTGGAAAGATAACCAGCACAGTTTGGATTTCCCCAATGTAGCGATTCTACTGCTAAAAGTTTATTGGGGAAGTGATTCAGGAAAGGCTAATAAGAGAGGAGAGTGAAATAGGAAAGAGAAGGCAATTAATAAAGGGTATATAATCAAATAAATTAGCTTAATGCCATCCTGCAATCCAGTTGGAGACCAGCCTCAGAGCTATCTCACCTTAGGGTTGAGGGAGTTACAGAATTTATAACTCTCACCAGTCACTAGCTGAGAGTTCTGAAAGAGAGATGGGTGTTAATTTGGGGGACCTTCTGACCTACCCTGAGTGTCAGTTGGGCAATCTCTAAAACCAGACAGAGATTTTGATGTTAGAAGTTCAAGGTGTGTCCAGAGTGTGTAACCAGAATGAACCTGAGGGAACACAACAGTGAAGAACTTCAAGTGGTGGGCAGACCACCCCAGAACTTGAGGACAGCATCTGTATGAGTTAGACACCCTTAGTTCTAGTCATGGAACCCACCTCAAACAATAGTTGACTTAAGGAGGAGAGTGGACATTTCTAAATTATTTTCTAATAATTTCTAATTTATTTTCTCTCTATAACATATGAGCAATAATACCTGCTTCAAGACACCTATGGCATTAAATGACTCAATGGAGGCAAAGATTTGGTTCATTACCCAGCCAATGAGTGCTTAACAAATTAGCCATCATTATAATAATTTCCACAATTACTATGTTTAAAACAACAAATTTGTATGACATATGATATTTACATTAGGAGATCAGGGTACATCAATATTAGAAGTTTCTCACTAGAGTTTTATTCTGGGTCAATTCAAATATTATTAAATGTGCTATGAGTTTTTTTATCTTCTAGAAATAATTACTTTATTTTTAATATTTGAAATATTCTGTTTATTTTTGAAATATTATATAGAAGCTGTGATAATATAAGGCAAATTATCAGTAGAATTTAGGATTTATGTTTTGTACCAAGAAAAAGAATCACTTCTTAGGGGAAAACTACATGAAACTTGACTTCCTGTGTCTCAGAAACACAGCAAAGAGAAACATAAATGGGGCAAAAATAGTAAAGTAAAATAAAACCTACATAAAACTATAATTTAGAGCTATGGCTCTCAACTCAGTGGACATTTGGCAATGTCTAGAAACTTTTCTAATTGTCACAACCAGGGGAGAGGTGCCACCGGCATGTAGTGAGTAAAACCAGAGATGTTTCTACACATCCTACGATGTACAGTAAAGTCCCTGACAACTTTGTGATGCTTTGATTAAGGGACCCCAATTTAAAGTCCATAAACCACTAGGGTATCTAAATAATAAAATTCCTCCCATTATGTAAGTTTTTCTCTATTAAAAAGTGAAAATGTTAAAAAAAATTAGAACATTCTTCCGATGAAAGGAAATGTACATCAAGAAGCCTTTGAATGCTGGATAGCTATCCCTACTATAAATTTGCAGTGTTTCATCCTGCCAGATGAAAACAATTTCTACAAGCCATCAACACAACCAAGTAATTAAAACGTTAGTGTAGACATGACCTTGGTTAATTCATCCTGACTTGTAAAAGCTGAAATAATGACAGAGAGGAACCTAGGAAAACTAAGGTCAGAACTGTAGCACATAGGGCTAAAATATTCCTTCTCAGATTATTTAAGCAAAATGCTAGTCTATTAGAAAGACATATATTGCCTTTTTGTTTTCATTAGTAAATGCTCTGGGAACTTTGACACAAGTACAAGCTAGACTTGATTACTTGGTTTACAGAACATAGAGAACATTATCAAAGAGCTAATGACAACGTCTATTCACTTAGAACTCTGAGCAACCTGACCACTTTTAATCAAGTTTTAAAGGCACAAGAACAGAACAAAAATTGAGAATGAATGTTTTTACTCTTAACTAGTGGAAGGCAAAAAGGCATGTCAATAATTGTTCAAATAACATCAGAACTAAGATTAGGACATGTAAGCAGAGAAACAAACACATTTTCAGCAAGGCAATATTTTTTTCTTAACCAACAAATTCTACAAAACTCAACAAGAAACTGTGATCCAAATCCATTTTTCCTACTAAAATTGCTTTCTTACAGCACAGTTGTAGCAAGATTAAAGAGCTCAAAATCCATTTTCCACTTTAAACAAGGTAAATAAAATAAAATATAAAGGGCCCAGCACTCTGAGCTTTCAATTTATTAAGGAACTATTAGTGCACACTAATAATCAACTTTTAAATAACAGTACAAATATGTTTTCATCTCTCTGATCTTTCTATCCATTTTAACTAGAATTCTCTCAGTCTTAATGTTTGGACATTTAGACATCGAATCGGAAAATGAAATATAGTGATTTAAGTTAGAGAAGGAATTATTAGGAACATCCTCCAATTCATACAAAATGTCAATAAGAAGGGTGAGAAGAAAATTTTCATTCAGACATCAAGACTCAACCTGTAAGAGCTGGCACTTTTTCTCTATTATGTGGACATCAAGCATTTAAAATACTCCGAGATGTAATTTAGTGTCTGTGGTTTAAGACGTCCATACATCGAGTGCTATAAACAACAACAAGAAGCATGTTAAAACCATATAAACCCACCACATTAACGGAACAAATTATAACTTCTCTAAATTTCTTTCTGCTTCATCTATCTTTTGCCCCAAAGTGAATCTTCATTCTTTTGACCACAACAGCTTTCAATACTGTATTTTAACTTTCTACTGCTGGGAAAACCTCACACACAAATTTGTTCCTTTCTCCTATTTCTTTTTCTTTTCTTTCTTTCTTTCTTTTTTTTTTTTTTGTAGAGACAGAGTCTCACTTTATCACCCTTGGTAGTATGCTGTGACATCACACAGCTCACAGCAACCTCCAACTCCTGGGCTTAGGCGATTCTCTTGCCCCAGCCTCCCGAGTAGCTGGGACTACAGGCGCCCACCACAATACCCAGCTATTTTTCTGTTTTTGCAGTTCACCCAAGGCCGGGTTTGAACCCGCCAGCTTCGGTACATGGGGCCAGCACCCTACTCGATGAGCCACAGGCGTTATTTCTTTGACAGGTAGTAGTTTAATGAAGACAAAAAATTCTTCTTTATAATAATTCTATTTACAACAGAGAAATAATGATAAAAGTTATGTATACTACTTCAAGAGGTCCTCATTACAAATGCAGAATGTATGAAGCATATGAATTCATAAGTTTTAAACACTTTCCATTCACTCAATGGTCTGGAGACCATGCTATAGTAACGTTTGGGGGAAAAATGACAAAGAAAAGACAATTTGGAAAGTCGCATGATTGTTCTTTAGCTGGAATAAGACATAGTTTCCTAACTTCCTAGTTTTGGTTTTTTGTTTCTTTTTAAAGCAACATGGATGAGAGCAGAGATGGAGGCTGAGCTACGCTGGTGCCACAGAAAATCTTGTCCTTACTCAGGACACGGGCTCCTTCAGTTGTCCTCTGACCTCCTGTCATGTTCCTGCCTCTGGGCTAGCAGCTGAAGTCACCCAAACAAAGATGACAAGTGGACGAACTCCCCAGGAGCTCAGTCATTTGGGGGCAGACACAGGAAGCATAATTTGAAGATTAGAACATGTTCCAGCACCCATGACAGGCGTGCATATGAAACACTATGGAGTAGTGTTGATACAGAAAGGTTCAAACCCAGAACTGGGGTCAATATGCCATCCATTTCAACACTGTGCTATACTGTTTCCCACAGATTCAGAATGAGGGAGAAAAACTGTCCAAAAACATCAAGATAGTGACAGAGAGGAAGGAGGGGTGGAGGCCAAGCAGGCAAAAGTCCATGAGGCCAGGATGACTTATTTATGTTGAAAATGTGGAGGAAAGGCTTCCAGGCATAGAAACAGTACTTTATAATGAATTATGTCTGTGCAACAGTAGCATTGGGGCCCCTTTTCACTGACACTTGGGTAAACAGCAGTAGACCCCACAAAACTATCTGAAGTCACCGCTGTCCATAAGCAACAATCACTAACTTATCCTTCCAGTGGTGCTAAGGCACTGATGAGCCGTCTGACAATGAACTACTCCAGGCAGCCAGAAAAAAAAGCAGAACCATAAAACTACCAAGATGTCAAATAATCATTGGAAGTAACTTGGATTTATCCCCACCAGAAACCCCTTTCTCTTTCATCTAAGAACACAATGAACTCCACAGGTACTCTTTATGTTCCTCCAGAAAGCTGAAAGGTACAGTCTTTCCATCAGCTCAGATCACTTAATGGATATAAATCTTGAAAAGAGTACAGATCAATCCCAAAGAACACACTGTCTGTTGCCATATTCTTATCTAATCTTTAAGTGAAACTCTTAAGTTAATAAGCGTGACTGAGACAGGCAAAGATGGGGATGCAGGATGAATTTCTCAGAAAGAGAAAGATACCAGTTGCTTGGAATTATAATTAGTAAAGCCTTTAATTAACTGACATTCTAAAATTAGAGGAAATCAGATATGATGGGTGACCTTTGACAGTAATAAAAATCACAACTCATTAATTACTGTAATAAGACTACCCCCACCCATTGATTTCATGCAATTTTACTAGTCTATTTTGAAGTGAAACCAAAAAAAGAGATAAACATTTCCAGTTCAATTTCAGTTTCTTTCACAGATTGCAACTTCCTTGAGGGCAGGAATTGTGTCTCAGGCATCTTTGTATCCTCCATCATGTCCCTGATATAGCTCCACCCACAAGAAAGGAAAGAGAAAGCCAAGGGGAAAAAAAATCAAGGAGAAAGGAAAGGAGCAAGGAGGGAAAGATAGAGTCCACAGCCCAGCAAGTGTCATGGCTGCACCTGCCATGGCAAAGACTACATAATCCCTCCACAAATGTGTGTGGACCTGCTCCCCAGCAGATGGTGCATTCCGTGACTGATCAGCAGTAAGGTCTCTTTTGATATTTCTTAGTTGGTCCACAATGTCACTTTTGATCATTTTTTCAATTCACCACCCTTTCATCAGCCAAAACAGAACCAGCCTACTCTCATTCTCTTATCTGTGTGAGTGATGCATTTTCTTTTTTTCTTTATCTTGAGGTCATTGCAAAAAATGTCCCTGTTTCTTCCACCCTATAGGACTCATATCCCTCTCTGAGCCTTTTTTGAGTCTATGCAGGTTTCAGTGGTATCACCAGCCCCATAAGGGCCCATGGATAAAAGAGCTGTCTGACTAAGCTTTTCAATTTATTAGAGCCTTCAGACATGAAAGAGTAAACCAATTCCTAGTCAGCAAAGTTGCATTACAGAAAAAAGCAAATAAAACCATCAAAGGGATTACGTGCATAGTATAAGCCTTGAATCCAAAATTAAAGAATATAAGGAAACAAGGCACTTAATCAATTAGCATGAGCCTAATGTTCTCTTTACAGCCAGAAACCAACCAATTGAAGTAGGAGCAAATGACAAACAAGTATTCAATCCCTGATATTTACGTAGCGAATGATATGGTCATTCATTCTAATGTCCAAGTTTAAAGTTGCTGACTTAATTTTTCAAATGTATTGAATTAGAATCATTAATTTTCTAGACTGTGTCAACTCATTCAAGGTCATTTTTTTCCATTAAATCAGAAAATAGCTTTATACCTTCACTAAAATTTGTCCTTCTGCCAGTTACAATATTTAAAAGGGATAGTCAGCATTTTGAGTGTCTGTTAATACATCTATTCTCTGCTGTCTGACATAATGAAATAAACAGATGATATAAACAGAATCATTCATTTCCATTTTAATGCAAAGACAATGTATCAAATGCCCTTTTTACATATTTCACATCTCACACTATGCAATCAAAATTGCTACACAAACAAAAATAGCACATTTAACGCCATGACATTCTCCTAATTAATATCTTTCTAGAAACTTACATAAGAAAGTGAAGTTTTAAGTTCAGCTGTGATCAGTAAAAAGCTCACAGGTAAATGTGATAAAAATGTGTTTTTACAAATTCTTTATTTGGATTATATCTAAATAGGTAATGGTGCATGCTTGTGGGTATGGGTGTATACTTGTGTTTCTTAACTATAAATAAGCACTTTCATTATTAAATTATTAGCATCTTTAGCTCGCTAATATTTTAGTTAGTGAACTTAAATGGTTCCAGTGGGTAAAGAGGGAAGAGAATAAGGAAGGGAAGAGAGAGAGAGAGGGAGAGAATACGAACATTACCTTCTAAAAATTTCCACATTGCATCCCAGGAGCAGCTTCCATATCTAGGAGAATATGGTTACTACCACATCATTAATTCAATTAAATGTACAGAACTGGAGGATATGCTCTGCTGACTATTTTTATAAAAGTGGGTAATTTGGTCCTTTTACTACAAAAAATACAATGCCCAGCTTGTAATAAGGATTACTCCTTACTTGAAGAAATACATTTGTCTGTAGGTATTTAATAGGGCAGATTTTTTTATATGAATTTTGTTCATAACCAAAAATACTAAATATTATGCAATGCTAATTCATTCATTCCTTCACTCACTCATTCATTCATCCATCAGTTATTTACTAAATGAATCCTATATACCAGGGCTTTCATAAAACCAAGGAGGCATGGCCCTTTCCCTCCTTGTTTCCTTTCTCAATTTCTTGTATTGATATGCACACACAAACATCTTCTGCTGTAAAACATTGTCCCAATAGCTCTAGTGCAGATGATGGGCAGACGTGCACTTTCCTTTTCCTCACTGATTTTGCATAGAGCTGGATAAAAGTTATTTAAACAGGCTTTACACTTGAGAGGATATGAAAACTTGCAGAAAGATGCTATTAAAGCAGAAATCTGCAAGGTAGTAAAGGAAAAAATGAATCTGAGAATGGAACACTTAATTGACAAGAAAAAGATGAGAAGGCTTTGAGCAGTGAAGAATATTCCATACAGAGGTGACTGTACTAGCAAAAGCATGGCAGTAGGAGAGAGTATCCATGTCCTGGAGGTGACTGATGTTGAGTGATATCCTAACCAATGTCTTTTCCATCCAGACTTCTTTCTACCCTACACCATCCTCTTTTCAAGTCCTGAGATGTGACATTGCCATTGACCCATAGGTGTATGTACACAGAAACATAGGTGCTAGATTTTTTATTTTTAGCATCAAAGCCAAAGTTGAGGTGGCATACAGGTACTGCAAAGCTCATTAAGTTTTCTCATTCAGTTTCTGTAGAAATGTCCGTTTTCCTGCTTTATTTTCTTTCATAACATTAATCACCTCCTGAAGTATTATATTTCTTTCTTTCTTTATCGTCTGTTCCCCCTCCACATGAAATAGAAGCTCCATGAGACTGGTGACTTATCCTCCCCAAAGCTTTATTCAATTCATACTCCCCAAAGTATTCATTCATTTATTCATTCAATCTACTAAATTTAATTGAACTCCAAACTACATGAATGCCACAAAATATAAAGATGAATGAGATAGCATTTCTGTTTTCAAAGATCACACCACTCCCAAAAGTTGATGTTTGGTTATCTCTTCCTCCTCCATAACAAGCTACTCCAAAAGCAGTGGCTTGACATAACAATTTATGATTTCCTAACTCTACTAGTAAAAAACTAGGACAGTCCATAGTGAGGAGAAGCTAGTTTTTACTGTGTGAAGTCTGAGGTCTGAATTAAAATGGCTTGAACAGCTGGAAGGCTGGAACGTCTGAGGGCTGGAACAAGCTAGGGCTGGCTGGACATCCTTCTCTCTCTCCATACGGTGTTTCCACGCAGCTGGTTTGAGCTTCCTCACAGTAGGGTAGCCTCAGGGTACTTGGACTTCTTACACACTGGCTCGAAGCTCTTAAGTTCAAAGTAGAAGCTGCCAGTCCTTTTAAGGGCAAAGCCCAGAATGCCCAACATCTCTTCTGTTACATTTTATTGTCAAAGTCATCACAGTTAAGCCAGAGTGGAGGAAAAGGGGAACTGGAACCCATCTCTCCATGGGAGGAGTGTCAAAGAATTTGCAGCATCTTTAATCTAGTACAGTGAGCTAAACCCATTCCCAAATAACGGTGTCATGAAGCAAAATGAAAAGTCCCAGTAAGAGAACAGAGCTGGAATCACAAGGAAGACTTGATGTCTGACAGACATGATTTTGAGTTCTCCTGCTTAATCAGGTATGTGTCATTGGGAAAATTACTTCATCACCCTGAATTTCTATTTCCTCATATGTAAAAGGGAGATAATGATTATACCCAACTTTCAAGGCTGTTTTTAAGAAATACATGAGATTAAGTTCGTGCACACACATGTGCACGCAGAGCACACACTAGGTCCAGACACTGCAACGTGATAAAGAGTCAATGAAAGCTAGCTGTTGTTCTCACTGAGAATGGTACAAATAAATGAGACTTTCCTCATGTCTCAATCATTTTATATTTCATATTGTCAAATATACACTTTTGGAAGTAATCGCATTTTCAAATATGAGTAGGAAAATGGAAATTCTTATGACCAAGATGTCAAACTCAGTTAATAGCAGTTCAAAAAGAAATCTAAGAAAAAAATGTACCCTTCATTTTAGAATTGTATTTATTTATTTAAAATCTATATTACCAAAAATCTAAAGGATATCACCACAGAGTGGCTATTTTTGATTTTTAGACTGACTTCAGACAGATGGGTAGTAAGTATGTAATGTATACTCACTGTAATATTACGTACAATAAGAGTATGTAATATATATTCTGAGTTAGATGTTACAATAAAATTAATATCACCAAATCCCTATACTCATGGAAAATGCTACTGTAGGAGTAAATACTCTAAATTTTCCTTAAGTTAATATAAATTATCATTAATAACATTTTTAATAGAGGTTGGAAATGTCTAGTTATTTTCTAATGCTAGAGATAAGTTCTAAATACTGGTTTCAACTGCAGACATTATCTTCCATGTATGATTCCAAAGCTGATTTCTTTGCCAACCAAAAATAAATTCCCATGGTCCCTTCTTCTCAGGTATGTAAGTGAAATTTAAAAAAACAAACTATTCAGACGAGAGGACATGGGCATGTGCCCAAGAAAAGTGAGCACATGGCACAAAACATCAGAAATAACAAAGAGACAGCAGGACCCTGAAAAGACAGCATAATTCAGATAGTATTCTGTCCTGGTCCTCTGTGAGTCAGAAAGCATTTTGTCCTCGTCCCCTGTGAGCCCAGCGTGGCATGAAAAACAGGCTTACTGATAATGAATTGGCTTTGCCAGGGACTCCTAGTCTCTGCCTCCCAGGAGGTTGTATGAAACATGAAAACCTATTTGATGTTTTCCTTAAAAGTCTTCCATCCTATTACCACTGTGGTTACAAACATAAAATATCCCCAAACTCTACTTGGGACTAGGTTAAGATAAAGTGGAGTATAAAGCTTACACATTTTTGGAGAAAGAGTGTTGTATGACAAACTTGTTCATTGTCACAACTTCATTTGGACAAGAAGAAAATGAAAGGGAAGGTAAATTTGTAAAACCAGTCACATTTCGCCTTATCATTTGACCCCTTCATTCTTCTGTAAAATCTATCGAGAAGGCAGCACATATCCCTCATCTTCCTACCATCAACAGCAAATTACCAAGTTACAAAGATGACATGGAAGGTAGCAGGTGTCTGGAATTTGTGGGATAAAATTCACAAATTAAGTTGAAGTAATAATACTTTCAAGACTTGGAAAAAATGATTCTGCATTTTATATGGAACCAGAAAAAACCCTGCTAGGTTCTTCTTTAAAAGCAAAGTTTTCTAGCCCAAGTAAGACCCTATGAGTCTGTGACAGTGCTTACCTCTTTTCCCCTAAACCATTCTGGTTTTATTTCCCATACAGAACTGGCTTATTGAACTTTGCCAAGATTAATAGTTACTTATCCCTCTTTACTTTCAAATACTGTTTTATTGCTCACTGGTTAATAATTGGCCTATTTTATAATATAGCTCTGAGGCCTTATCTGTCCAGAAGTTTTCTAGTTACTTTTCTAACTGGATCAGGTCTTTTCCTATGGTACCTTCTTCATTAGTAATTGTTAGTTGATAGCTCCTGAGTGGGAAACTTTTTTTCTTATGTCATCTGTATCCAGTTACCTACCCCTTGAGTGTGGCCTGTTCTTGCCCCCATAGTATTCCTGCCCTCCCCAAGTAAGTCATTTATTATTTTCCCTTCCAGAATTCACTTTTGTAGCATGCCAAACCTAGTCCCAAACAGATGCCTCTCTCTTTTAGATGCTTGGGAAAGTATTCTTGGCTGATCAGTTTTTAGTGGTCCACAGGGGCTAAACGATTTTTTTCTCTTGTTTATTTTTAAAGCTTCTAAACAGAAATTTGTTTTGTGAGAGAATCCACATTAGTAATCAAGGAAGTAATACTATTCCCAAAACAAATCAGCCATCAAAAACTTGGGTTTAAAAGCCACTCCTGAGATTCTGAAAACTTAGATCTTTCTGTGAATGAGCTGACTCAAGCACTCATTAAGAGCTAGGGTCTCCAGGGAGCTCAGCTGGTATCTTTGCAAAACTAGTTAGGGAAACGTGTTTGTCACTATCTAAGCATCTACAAGATAAAGGATAGGACTTGATAGCATACTTAACCAAGTGCTCTGTCACTAATCAACACAAAAATGATCTTAAATTAAATATATGACATTGTTATCCACCTGTAAAGATATCAGGAACTCATTGGTGATTATTTTCTTAGAGAATATGATTGTAGTCATTGTGACATTTAATTCCTTGTGATTTTCAGGGCCCATCAAGTGTGTGTCTGTGTATTAGTTTGCTGTGGATGTCCTAACAAATTATCACAAACTGTTTAACTTAAACTAGCACACTTTTATTCGCTTACATTTCTGGAAAACAGATGTCAAAAACTGGTATTCTTGTGCTGTAATTGAAGTGTTGGCAGTGGCTTTGGAAGAGAATTCATCCTTTTTTGTTTTTTAGTTTCTAGTGTTGCATTCCTCGGCTCCTAACTTCTTTCTCTCTCTTCAAAGCTAGGCCAGCAGTTTAGCATTGCTTTGCAATTCTTATATTACCTTCTTATTTAGTAATCAGATCTTTATCTTCCTCTTACAGACATTTGGAATTACAGGTAGGGTCCACCTAGATCAGTGGTTCTCAACCTTCCTCATGCTGCGACCCTTTAATACAGTTAAACAGTAAAGAAAGTAATTTTATAGTTTGGGGTCACCACAACATGAGGAACGGTATTAAAGGGTCACGGCATGAGGAAGTTGAGAACAACTGACCTAGATAGTTCAAAATAATCACTCCATTTCAAGATCCTTAACTTAATCACATCTTCAAAACCTCATTTGCCATATAAAGTAATATTCTTAGGTTACAATGACTAAAATGACTAAGATTTGGATATATTTGAGAGCCATTATTCAACCTACCACAATCTGTAAATAGCTCAGAGTCCTTGCCTAACCTGCCTAATCTATGACAATTAAAAAATGTGAAAGGTTTTATAGAATTTAAATACATATGCCAATAAAAGCTCATTTGTTCACACATTTATTTATTCATTCTTGATTCCACTTGTTGCGCCCAAGTCGTGGGGTCACCCCCAATGACCAAGTCCAGTGCAAAAGCAAGAGGTAGTTTATTAGCTGGCTCGGCTAGGGCTTCTTGTTCCTCATGCAGCAGGAGAGCAGAGAAGCCTCGACTACAGAGGGGAAAGCAGTTTTAAGGGTACAGAGAAGAACAAAGGGAGGGGGTGTTGGCAGAACTGCTGAGGAGAGCTGATAAGGGCTTGGACAATGTCTGTTCTGGCCTAATTAGCCTAGGGAAGGATTTACTACTACTGTGGCCGAGGGTGGGTGCCATTATGGCTCTAGATGGACATACTGGAGCCTGGGGTGGAGGAGGAAGCAGGTTGCCTATCACCTTTGGTATGCAGCTGCAAATTGAAGGCTGTGGGGCAAAGTAGAATTAGTGAAAGGCTATGGGACAAAATGAGTTAGTTTTAACAAAATGGAGTCAGCTTGGTTCTTTCACACTCAATGTTTTAACCGTGGAATTACATATAAATAAATGAGAGGTGATTTAAATTTAGCTGTGATTAACAATAAGCATATTAAGCAATTTAATTGTTCCCTGTGCACCTTTTTTAACTGCTCCTTTTCCTTACCCCGGGCATCCATTGAACCAGAACATATTTTCACTTTCTTAAAGAGCTTACTTTCAATCTTGGCATGTAAAAGTTTGGATGTCCTTTTGCCTCATTCATAAAATAAAGTCAACCCTTGTACAGAAACTAAACCCTTTGCATTTATCAAGTGCAGACAACAGTGGTGCTTTCATCTCCTAGGACGCTTTCTGTTACAAGTGACAGAAACCACAATACACAGTAATTTGAACAAAACCAAATAGGGTTGTACCTACTCAGGTAATTGCAATGTTCAGTGTAGGACGAGTTTATCAGTGAGGGTCAAAACAAGAAACAGATGGAATACTCACATTGGGTCACTCAAGAAATGGTCATTAAAAAGGATCCATATAATGGTGTGGGAAGGGTATAGGGAAAACTCATGCAGTAGTACAGGGATGGTACACAAAGAGCTATTTCTAAGCCTAGAACCTGAGAGAGGGGAGGGAACAGTGCTAGGGACCTAGAATCTGATCTGTGAGGGAAACATCACCTGATAGGAATTGAGATTATAGTTAAAGTTCACAGCAAACCTTTTTTAACAAGGCAAGGTAGAAGTCAAAGTGATAAAATAGCCCTACTTCATTTCCCTTTTCTCCAATCTCCTGCTGGTGTTTCTAATTGATTGAAACTAGCCTAAAGTCAGAGGAAAGTGCTGGATGCAGTCCTTACAGACACAGTTGCTGGTCCAGACACTGAGCAAGATGAAAAGACTGGTGAGTGGATGTGGAGGGAGACAGATGGAAGGTATTGGCATGCAGGCTTAACCTGAAAATTTAGTCTAATGGTCAGCTTGTCTTTCTCTCCTCCCTGCCCCCTCATCACTTGGCTACACTTCCTCCATTGGTTTTCTGTCCAGTCTTGGACACACTTCCCCTTTTATGCCACCAAGACAGTTGCAGCAGGTCCATTCTCACAATTCCAAATGCTGAGAAAACCATAAACTGTTGCCAGTGGCTATTCACCTCCCATCTGGGGTGCTACTTGTTGGGGCCTGGGACTGGCCAGGTCTCCGCCCCACTTCTCTATGATCGGGGTGTGACTGCTATGCTATTATCTTGCTGGGGGACAATTACCCTTAGGTGCCTGAGGGCTATTTGCCTTAACAGAAGGAAAACGGGGGGGGGGGGGGGGGGGGGGGGGGGGGTTTGTGGGATAAAAGCAGTGTTAGTAAGGGTAAGTATCTTAGCCCTGTTTCTTTGACAAATTCCGGGCCGACGCCCGGTGGGGAGGAAAAGAGAAAGAG
>CAUYON010128870.1:0-35002 GCA_963573935.1 Arctocebus calabarensis
GCCTGTAGTCCCAGCTACTAGGGAGGCTGAGGCAAGAGAATCGCTTAAGCCCAAGAGCTGGAGGTTGCTGTGAGCAGTGTGATGCCACGGCACTCTACCCAGAGCGATAAAGTGAGACTCTGTCTCTACAAAAAAAAAAAAAAAAATGGAACCCAGGAATAAATATAACGAAAGAAGTATCACATGACTATGAAGAAGACTACAATACTTTTGAGATACATTTTTTGAAACTATCAATGGAGATACATACTATATTTTCACATTGATCTTGAAGATTTAATGCAATCTATAGATTCAAAGTATTTATTTTTTTAACTCACAGTCTGTATCTAGAGGAGAATGATCTGTATCAAAATGCTCCAGAGGTCTCCAGAATTTCCTTAAATGGGCAACTACTCAGGGCACAGTGATTATAGTGCATAGTGATTCATAGCAGGTGATTCTAGTGCTCGTGGGAAAGCCAACTATACAAGTACATTTAAATTTTCTACTCATACCTCCTATACCATTAGCTAAAGCAAGTTGTGTAGCCAAACCTAAAGGCGAGTAGTGAGGCAGTATAGTCCAAGGTAGAGGGAGGAAGTGAATATTGTTGAATAATAATCCAATTTGTCACATCTAGTAAGGAAATTTTATCCTGCGTAGATACCCTATAGAAATGGGTGATTATGTGCATCAGGATATATATTGTGGTAGGCTAGGTGATAACTCACAAAGGCGACCAAGCCCTAAGACCCAAAACCTTGACTATATTATCTTACTTGGAAAAGTGATTTGGTAGATGGGGTAAGTCAAGGATTTAGGGATGGGGAGATTATCTTGGATTATCCGAGTTAGCCCAATGTAATTATAAATGTCTATAAGCAGGAGGCAGAGGAAAATCTGACTACAAGAGAAGGCAGTGTGGTGAAGGAAGCAGAGATTGTAATGATGTGGTTACAAGCCAATGAACCAAGAATTCTCTAAAGTCAAAAGAACCAAGAAATAGAATTCTCCCCTGAACTGTGGAAGAACACAGTCCTGTCAACTGATCTCAGATTTCTGATCTCTGTAACTGTAAGGTCACAAATTTGTGTTGTTTTAAATCACCTAGTTTGTGGTACTTTTTCACAGCATCAGTATGAACCCAACACATGTCATAAAAACATTGGTGTCACTGCTCTAACAGCTAAAACCAGGAGGATCTCAAATTTCCATCAAACACAGATAAATAAATCGTATCTTCATATAGTAGAATGCTGTATGGCATTGAACATGTATGAACTAGATCTACATGAAACAACAAATATATAATATTATCAAAATATGCCACACAGTATAAAAAACATACTAGATGGTTCCAAATATATATATAGTTTAAAAATGGGCAAATAAGCCACATAATTTAGGGATGCATATTATATAGTGAATCTCTATTAAGACAAAAAGAGTACTGTGATAATTAGCTTTTGAAACACACACATGGCATTTACCCTGAAAGTGAAGTTAAGCTGGTTGTTAGTGGTGATCGTAGGGGTGGTGGTGGTTCTGGGGTGCCTGCAGTCTTCTGTTTCTTGGCTTCACTGTGATTATTTTTGGTTCACTTTATCATAATATATTGTGAATATATAAATAATATATTCACTTGCTTTATGCACTTTTATGTATATATGTTATATTCCACAATAAAAATCTTCCCGTTTTAAAAAAAAAATGAAGACAGAAGGAAGCAAGTATGATTTCCAAGCAGATTTGCAGACTTTACATCTCACCATGTTTCAGGTATGGCTCATCTTGATAAATAAAAAAGTATCACTGGGACTATTGCCATTTGTTTTGCATGAAAAAGAAAAATCACTGCATGGTGATTTCTTAGGCCTTCTGTGGGTTTTTCCCAGGGCTGTGTTCCCTATCAGGTGACATCACTGAGGCTTTATGGGGCACTCGGTAAATCCCCAGGTGCATTCTGACACCAGGTCAAGTCCCTTCTGTTTCCTTCTTTTAGGGGAAGGGCCTATATTTGTGTTATTCACCAGTGTATACTCAGGGTCTAACATGAGCAGCAGGCCCTCAAAATATTTTCTGAAGATTTCTATGTACCAGGAATTGGCTAACTCCTTCCCCAATTTGCTACTGTCCTTTGCCTGACAGGGTTCCAGCAAAGAAATGATGTTATATGTTTTCTTTCTTGTTCTTGAAAGAAGCATGCTACTGTAGGGTTGTGGTTTGTCTTGGTTTAGACTCCCTCTGAATCAGACCTTGAGAAAAGGATTTGCCGTTCATCTGGGAGATAATCCCAGGAAACACTGGTAAGGGAGTAGGGTATTGAGATAGAACATTGAAGTCAGTCCAAGAAGGATTTTTCCAGTAAACAGAACACTACTGTGTGTAACTGGACTGTGATACCCGAGTGCTACCCCTGGGGGTTGAGGGAACTAAGTTACTATAAACCAACTACTATCCAATATTGGTGTGGACTTTCGCCCAGGGGTATTTTCCCAGCTCTTTTAGCATGTTGAGCACAGGTGGGTACAGCTATCTCTGGTGGCCAGAAGACCCTAAAAAAGGCAGGTGCTGACGTGAGAGTGGGGATTCAGGGCAGTGAGCACCAAGGAGGTAAGGGCTCAACAATCTGGGCAGACACTGACATCTGCTCCAAGAGGCTTTTAGAGGGGACAAATGGGGAAGGTAAACTTGAAGACAAGGGAAAACCACAGCAGCAAATTTAACATGGAGCAGATTAAAACAGATACAGAGCCATGCCTGACAGCCTGTATGCTTTCTGGTTTTCTTGCTGTAGTCGCCTTTGTTTTTGTCATAAAACGAGGCTGGGTCTTGGCCTATACGCACTTTTTCGAATCTTGGGTTTAATCTTTCGCTATCTCATGCATGTCGTTTGTAGGCATGAAAAAGTTACTACAGATACTAGTGATGAATTTGAATTTGTCTTTGCTAGGAAGATGCCATGAAGATTCTTTTCACCTCTGTAGGAATCTCACACTGTTCCTCTGTCTTCCCCAAAGATACCCTCCAGCTGTAAAATTCAACCAGTCTGGGATAGGCACCAGGACAGTAATGTCCAAATGTTATGGATGTGCTAAAATATGCACTTTACAAATTAAGAATCTGTACAAATAGCATTGAGAGTAAATTTTTATCTCTGTAATTCTAAAGTCCTTCACTCTGTCTCTCATGATTTTATATTTTAAGTAAACTTCCACTCTTATATCCAGGTATAGATTCCAAAAGATAAATGTTAGAAGTATTAGCAATACTTTATTTAATATATTAACTGGTAACTCTGGTTAATAAATAAAAAGAAGTAATATAAGTTTTCCTTGATAACTTGATTTTTTAAATATTTGTAAATGTAATCTGTATTTCACTTAGTTTTTCTTTTCTACTAGTTGGAATTATAACTAAAACATTTTAAAGTTCTTCATACATAATCATAATATTGCATTCTAAAAATCCACAGTCCAAGGCAGTAACTTACGTGGACATTACATTTACTAGGATGTGTATACTGTATGTTCTGTACTTCCTCTTCAAGGCACTGAGAATAAAAGTTATATGGGTATCATATAACTTATAAGGCATTTGTTTCCCTCTTTTTTAATATATAAAAAAGTTCCAAACTCCCTACAGAATTCCTTTATCTTTCTAGGGTGAAATAAAGTGAATAAGATTTGTTTTGTTTTGTTTTTTCTGTTTTTAATTGTGTGATACGGTCAGCAAAGATTTCCACTGGTGAGTTGCATCTTTTCCTTGAAGTTCATTATGTGGCACAGTCCACGGTCTGCCTTGACTTCATCAGTTCTCGCTTCAGTTGTTCAAAGCACACAAACATAATGACGTTCCAGGATGCGAGTCGCAAGAAGGAAGGGACAAATCTAGAAGAGTGCATGTTACCATTCCATTAGTTTGTTTGAAATTCTTAAACCTATGATAAAGCAGTGTTACCACTGCACAGATGAAGATGCTTAAAATCACCTGTTCTTCATCTTTTCTCTCCTCTGCTGAAAATCAACTTTCCTCTAGATAGTCTACATTACTTCAAAACAATAAACCAGGTGATGACATCTATACAAATCCGTAAACATCTTTCACTCCCTGGCAGGAGCCTATGTTTTCTTCTGACAAGGACTTTTTCAAAAACTTCTTTTTTTTTCTTTTTTTGAGAGGAGGGGAAAGTTTTGTTTTGTTTTGCTTTGCAGAATGGGAGGTTAGGAAACTATTAAAAGAGAAAGTAAGAGGAGAAAGCAAAGAAGTGGTAAGTGGACCTCCTTACAGAATCAAGAAGTCAGTTCTGTCTCGATGTTGGCAATTCTCGTCCTTAGAGAAACTAAGTGTTTAGATGGGTTTAAATGGGTTTTCTGTTGTGGTGTTGTTATCATTATTTTTGAGAGCTCTGCCAAACTATGCAAACCAAATGATTGATTTTGAATGCTTATTGCAGCACAGAAATGTTCTGGGAAAAGAAAATGTCATCAGTTAAATCAGCCTTGGTTAGATTTAATTAAAAAAAAAAAAAAAGAAAGAAAGAAAAGGCAAACCCTGGCCTATAACCCCCGAAGGGATTTTTTCCACCAGGTTTCTTACATGTTTCTCTTGAAACCCAGGTGTATGGGAGATTTATTGGCAGAAAATATAAATGACAGGCCTTTTTGACCACTTTAAAGTATATGTTCAGCACCATTAAGTGCATTCGTATTGAACATAACCATCATCACCATCCGTGTGAGTAGAATCACATGCTATTTTTCCTTTTGCATATGGCTTATTTTATTTAGCATTCCAGGGTTTATCCATGTTTTAGTTGTCTCCCCCCAAAAGCTTTTAAATTTAAAAAATATTATTGTAAATGGCTAATGGTTCAATAACTGGTCTGTCCATTTTAAGTTACTTTTGTCATGCATTTCATTTGCATACATGTATCACAAATGCAGATTATGGTGAATTAGAACTTCTTATATAATGTGCATTCATGGTTATTTTATAAGGTTTGAAGTGCTGTGTTACAATTTTACAGGGTTATAGAATTTTATTCTTTAACCATTAGTGTAATTCTTACTGAATATATCCAGAAATTAATCCATACTGTATTTTCTTAAGAAGGTATTTTCCAATAGAATATAATATTGCTTTATGGGAAAATGTGCTCTGTTACATAACACTAGTGTTATGCAGGTGAGTGTCATAATTACCCAGACCACATAATTATCTGAACACTTCATAGATTGATGATGATGATTTTTCCTAGTTTTGCCTTAATAGAGGCTTAAAAGTTGAGTCCATCAAATTAAAGTAGTGAAAAAAATCAACTCCTGTTTCCTCATAGCTCTCGATTAGGCATTCTCTTTACTTTATAGTTCTTCTCCCCAGAGAAGAAAGAAGTCAGTCTACATTTCCAATAGATTACAATCAATGGAAAGGGCATTGATTTATTATGAGCCTTTGATCAAGATTGAGAAAATTTTAATATCACAGCTTTTTATTTTCTGACAGTGAAGAGAAAATTTTAATATCACAGCTTTTTATTTTTTGACAGAGAAATTTGTGGCAAGGAAAAGCCAACACTGGTATACTGCATATACCAAGGCTGGTAAGCTGTCAATGGTTTAGATGAGGCAGTGTCCCCAAGCACATGGACACCTGAACACATTATAGACATAGAAGATCATATCTTACCCTTTGAAAAAAGCTGTTGGTCCTTCCTTAGTGAACATTGTCATTGCACAGCTGGGCACACTTGTGTACTGTCCTGGTGGAGAATTAACAAATCTGGTTTTCACCACATCCACTGGGGAGGCCAGAAGTGTTGTGCAAAATCCAGCAATAAGAGCTGACACCAGGTGGCAGGGGACATCATCTAAAGTGGATTAATGAAATGGTTTAGTTATCTGTCATATCCTTGTAAACCTGTTGATAACAGGAGGTCAATGTAGATGTCTTAGACATAAATGAAATATAATTAAAAAAGGTTACACCTGTACTAGAAAAGATGGCAAATATAAATGGCATAGCGATTGCAAGCGCTTAAAAAATAAACTGTCAGTTTTCTTTGGGCCTTTAGGGGCCAGTGTAATGCTAATATATGGGCATCTAATACTTTTTTTTTTGAGAAAGAATCTCACTTTGTTGCCCCCAGTAGAGTGCCCTTATAGCTCATAGCTCATAGCAACCTCTAACTCTTGGTCTCAAATGACTCTCTTGCCTTAGCCTCCTGAGTAGCTGGGGCTACAGGTACCTGCCACAACGCCTGGTTATTTTTAGAGATGGGTCTCACTCTAGCTCAGGCTAGTCTCAAACTCGTGAGCTCAGACAATCCTCCCACCTCACCTTCCCAAAGTGCTGAGATTACAGGCGTAAGCCACTGTGCCCAGCCTCTAACCCTTTTTTATCAAATTAAAATCATCATACAAGGAAATGTTAATGTCTCTAGAAACTGTTAGAATATTCTTTTTAAGAACCTGTCCTGGCTCGGCGCCTGTGGCTCAATGGGCTAAGGCGCCAGCCATGTACACCTGAGCTGGCGGGTTCGAATCCAGTCCGGGCCTGCCAAACAACAACGGTGGCTGCAACCAAAAAATGGCCAGGTGTTGTGGTGGGCACCTGTAGTCCCAGCTACTTGGGAGGCGGAGGCAGGAGACTCGCTTGAGCCCAGGAATTGGAGGTTGCTATGAGCTGTGATGCCACAGCACTCTACCCAGGGTGACAGCTTGAGGCTCTGTCTCAAAAAAAAAAAAAAAAAAAGAACCTGTCCTATGGTACTATAATACTTTTGGAATAAAACCACTGATAATCTCCTTATATAACTAACTCTACTGAATATAGTACAGAAAGGACCTTCCATCCTGAATTCTCTTGCATAAAGAACACAATGCTAATAAAACTTCCACATATTAGGATTAAATGAGAATAATGTTGACATAAAAATGAAGTTGTATGTTGTCTTTGTTGCAACAAAATAGCAACAAAACTTTTGCTGCAAAAAAATTCTATTGCCACAAAACTTCCTAAACTTAAGGATCTTTTTCTGCATCTCAGAAAGTTTTATACACATACACACTCAGTAGAACCTCTGTAACTTGGCCACCCAAGGGACTGTAACAAACTGGTCAACATATGGAGGTGTTCAACATAAGGATCTTCCATTGAGCACATGAGGTGCCTGTCTGCTCTATGAAAATTTAGGTCAATTTAAGGAGGTGGTCAATGTAGGGAGGTGGTCAACTATGGAGGTTCTATTGTGTGTGTATATATATATATATAATGTTTAAAATTAATTCTTTAAGAAGAAAAAATTACTAGAGTTAAGGGATTGAATCTAATTTGGCTACAGAAGCTCCAAGATGAAATTATACAGGGACAGAATGGTTTGTTTATATAAATTGGAAGTTACCTGCTAGTAGTTTATTTTTCACAAGAACCTCCTTCATTAGGTCGTACGTTACTAGCTCTGTACAATTAATGATGACATTTCTCATCAGATTGGGAGTGGTCCCTGGAAAAAAGAAAAAAAAGAAAATGTTTACTTACTGTATTTGATGATAAAGTGCTAATTAGATATATGTGTTTGGATGGTGATAAACTCTACTGAAAGCTAGTTACCTTTCCAAAGACCCGTCAAGCCTTCCGTTGTTGCTATGATTCTGTAAGCATTGTAAGTCCCAGTATAGCGAGGTTGGAGGCCATGTAGATGGCTCTGTGCCTGAAGTCTGACTTTTACCACCTCTGTGGGCTGCCCAATGAACACTGCCACTCCTCCAGTGGTTAAGCCAGCTGAGATCTTGCTTCCCAGACTACCTGTTGCCATCCAGAAAGAAGAAAGTATTTATTAACAAAAAACTTCAAGACCTGGCATGCATCCACATTTTTTTAATTGTAGAGGTTTATATTTTTTATATTCTTTTATCTTTTCTATTTCTCAAATGCTTGCCCATGGGTTGATCCTTTGCCAACCCAGAATTGGGCTAGAGAAATTCAGTGGTCTTGAATTTTCAAAAAAATAAAGATTTTCAAGGAAAAGGAAAATACAATGCTTATTTAAAGAGTGGCTTTGTTCTTTCCTGTATTCAGCTGAGTTCTGTCCTATGTTTAGCTCTCTTTTTCATTATTTCCCAACTTCAAATAGGCACCAGTCACCAATGATGCTTGGTCTTCCTCCCATAAAGGGTAATGTTAATTATTAGAGTTTTCTTTGGAAAAGCCCAGTGGACAAGTTGCCCCAGTATGGAACATTAAGCAGTGTTAAGCTACAACAACTGAAGGCGACAAAAATAAGAAGCTAAGAAAGTACTTTTTGTCTAAAAACATTGAAAAAATTAGTTTGTGTTACCCAAGGCAGATTATTATGTAATGCAAATAGTTTTGAAGCCTGATGTTTGTTCCTATAATTAAATATGAAATTAAGGCTCAATAACATTTATCCATCAAGGACCTTCTCTGTCTCTCTAATTCTCTTTCCTAATCTGTGAGATAGGGATAATAATATCTACCTCATAGAGTTGATGTGAGATTTAAAATGATATCAGTCAAACATTTAAAATACTGTCTGGCATAAAGAAAATACACAAAATGGCAGCATTCTTTTCATTGTTATTATGATGGTACTCTTTTCTCATCATTCTAAGCCAGAAGTTGAGCATATAACAGATGATTATCTTTATGAAAATATTATATGATTACAATTGGCTTCATTTTTGGCCTAAATTTGTAATTTACTTTGATGTACTGATGCTTTCATCCTATCCTCCAATTTCCAACCCTCCAATCCCGTCTTTATTTCCCAGTCAAGTGCCTTGGGAAAGAGGCTGTGTATTTTTTTTTCTTCTTCTTTTCTAAGAAACTAAAAAAAATTAAAAAATTATTTATAAGATATATTCTTTGCCTTTACTTCTCACAGCCCATCTTCTCCTCAATCCTCTACAACCTGGCTTATCACCCCCCCCACCCTGGCCCCGCCTCAGCTGAAGATGTTCTTACCAGGAAACCAGTGAGCCCTGATTTGATGTGTTAGATATCATGATCACACTAGATCTCTCTGCTGTGTTTGGTCCTTAATAATCCCTTCTGAGACTTCCTGCAATCTGGTCAGACCCTTCTCTCAGACTCATACACCTACTAGATGTTTCCTGTTGACTTGTCCTAGAATGAATGTCTTACCTTCCCCGTGTCAGTTTCTATATTCTCTCCCTCGATAAATGGTATCGTTAGCCACAAACGTGGAAATCATCTTATCTTTCCACCTTTCCTTGATAACTTACTTCCAGTTATTTACCGGTTCATTAATTATATTTCCTAAATCTGTCTGATTGACCTCCCTCCCCCTTCCCTAGTGTAACACTTTAGGGCTTATGCTGGTCATTTCTACTTTCTAACTTACCCCTTTCTAATTTAGCCTTTTCTCTATATAACTCTATCCTGCTGTCAAAGTCATATTTTGTGAATATAAATCATTTATGCCACTCCCCTGCTTGACATTTTTATAGTGACTTCCCACCACTGTAAGGATAAGCTCCAGACTCCTTAGCATCGCCTACCAGGCCTTTGGTGATCTGGCTCCTTACTGCCTTTCTTTTTTCCGATTGCCTAAAAGACGTCCTAGCCACCATAATGACCTGGTGCAATGTTTCCTATGTTTACATACACAAATACTTACCATTGTGTTCCTGTTGCCTACAGTATTTAGTACAGTAACAGGCTGTACAGGTTTGCAGCCTAGGAGCAGTAGGCTATACTATATAGCCCAGGTATGTAGTAGGCTGTACCATCTGTGTTTGTTTATCATGTTCACATAATGATTAATTTGCCTAGCAACACATTTCTCAGAGGTATCCCCATCATTGCTGTACTTAAACACAGCATGTGTATATCTATTGACTTCTCCCCACACACCCCACACTCCTAACTGTAAGCTTTGCCTAGAGACATATCTGTTGTCTGTATATCTGACACAGTTGCTGACATATGGCAGTTCAATAAAGCTTGCTAAATGAACTGGATAGGCATAACATAGAATACTGCCAAAATATACCTTCTTACCTTGCTGCCTAAAGTACCTAGCAATGGGTCAGAAGAGTCTGGGAGGTAAGCCACCTGAATGGGCAGCTTCACCTCCTCTGTGCTGCTTCCCTTGCTACATCTATAAATATGACAATGCAGTATTGATTGAGAAACATCCAGACTTTATCTTCATTTTCAAAGTATTTGTGTGGGTAAGTCTTCCTTATATATTTGTATAAATAATATTTACCATTTTCCCATAAAATTATAGCCTCCAAAAGTTACTCAGCAGCAATGATGACATCTACCAAGGTAGTCACTTAGACCATCAGCACGTCTCTCTGCTGCACCTGAAGTCTTTGATATTTACCAGCTGTGTGGTTTTGTTTGTGTTACTTAATTTCTTTGATATTCAGTTAACACTTTCTATTCACAGCATTGTGGTTTGAATGATGTACAGAATCTCATGCAAAGTTCAGGGGGTAGTAGAGGACAGGGGTTAGGAGCCTGGAGTCAGAGGCCCAACTGCCTGGGGTTGAACTCTGCTGTGGCCCCCAAACAGCTGTGTGACCTTGGCAAGTTAAGCAACTATTCCATGCTCAGTCTCCCCATTTGATAAAAGATAATAATATTGGTACCTTTCCAGTTATGATGGATCTGAAGCACTTAGAATGGTGCCTGGCACATAGTAGGCGCTCAAATAAATGCTAGCTAACCTGGCAGGAGCTCTCAGAACACCCTGGCACTCAGGGAGTGTTAGTTTTCTTCTCTTCTTCCCCTAACCAAACCCACTACAGCCTAAGGCCACTTTTTCTTCTCTGGTCTTTCCTATCATCAGACATTTTATGAAGAACCTCTTAAAAGTAAATAAGTCTTTTCCTGTCTTTTCTGCTCTCTTCACAAAGTCTGGCTTGCTTTGTCTTCAAAATAAAGGGTTCCATACTTTGTAACATTATCAAAATGATCAGCGGAGCTAGTGAAAACACAGATTCTCTCATCTCAAACATTCAGAGGACCATGATAGTGGTAGTTCTCATTTGGATTTTTAACAATCTCCATAGATGTTTCTGGTATACTTTGCTGTTTGGGGAACTTTGAGGTAGTACACTTGATCTTAGCTAAAAGGCCAAGAAGCGATGGAACTCTGAGTTAATTATCATTTTGTAGCCTATCCATATTCTTCAAATGGAGATCCAAATGTCCATTAAAGTCTCCATGACTGGCTTGGGTGATTTTTATAAGTACAAACCTGCATCTAAAGAATTGGTCAGGGACTCTACATAACAAATTCAAATATTATGATTTGGTTGCTTGCACCCTCACATTAACATGAAATAAAAAAAAAATAAAAATAAAAGAATTGATTTTGCACACTTTTTTCTTTCTCTGACCAATAAGCTAACATTTGAGGAAGGGGGAAGAGTTCAAATATTGTTGTTTTCTAGCCAATCTGTTCTAAAGACCACTACCCTGTGTGTTACATTTCTTGGACAGAGCCAGGCTCAAGGCTCTTCTGCTCTTCTCAGAAACACTCAGTGCTTACTTTCTGGCCCAGTGGTGAAGAACTCCTGGACTGAGTCATACAGGCCGATCCTGAGAGAGGCGAAGCTGATTTGTCTCTGAAGGCCGGCAGGCAGCCCGCTGTAGAGTTTCATCGGCCCCTCTGTTTTTGCCAGAGTGCTGATTGTTCCCAAGACACCTTTATACCGTATGGCACTGGAGGTCTGGCATTCGCCCTGGACCTGGAAATGAGAAAGGTGCAGGTCAGCGGAAGTGAAAATTGAGTGGTGGGGGCCTGCCCACCTGGTGAGGAAAAGGCAAGGCTGGCACCAGGCTGTCCTCTACGGAGAAATCTTAAGCCAAGATTTTCCCACTGCCTTCCTGTTTTCACTTCCCGTTTTCAGCAGCAGCATCCCCATTCCCGGTGAAAGAGTGTGTGTGTAATACGTACTTAATTATACATATAAGGGGGGCTGGCTACACATGCACGTTTGGATACCCTGGCTTTCCCATGAACTCTCCAGAACCCCTAGGACAGTTCCCTGCAGAATGAAAGAAGAAAGAAAAAGCACCTGACGGGCGACCTCAGGAGAGGCTGAAATTCTTAGCTCTTAGAACATTTAGTGCCCCCGTCACTTTGGGGAGAATTTGGCATGGTCACCGCACCACACAAGGCTCTTGCAGCTTTTCAGTTAAATCCCCAAATAGCTCCATTTCCCCATCTGAAAGCATCAGCCCTGGGACAAGGTCAAACCGTTTCTTAAGGTGACCAGCTGGCCCACCTGAGACCTGAGGTGTTTAAAGCAAAGCAGGGCATCACAGGGACGCACGGGACAGATGTCCCCTCTCTGCCCTGAGACCCCCGCGATCCCTGTCGGGCGCTACCTGTAGCCGGACTTTAGCGGTGTCCAGCGGGAAGGTGACCACATCCGCCACGCAGGCCCCCACCCCCGCCGAGAAGATCTTCACGCCCAGGGTCGGGTGCACGTCGGAGGCTGTCAGGCCCACCATCTTCGCGTGCCAGGGGGGTCCAACCAAGGGGGAAGTTCCTTTGCCGCCTCTTCGCGCCTGTCCCCCTAGGCGGGAACCTGCTCCCTCGGACCTCAGGGACGCGGTCGGGCCGGGTCTGCTCCTACCCCGGTGTCTGAGGACCTGCTACGCCCCTGCCCTCCGCGGTGACTTATGTACCGGCCGCTCGGGGAGGAGCAAGGTCCCAGACACCGGGTCGGGACCTGGGCAGAGGCCAGGCCCCTCCCACCCGCTCTGCACCCCGACAGCCCTCGCCCCGCGGCGCCCCGCGCATCCGAGGAGGAGGGCCAGCCGCGCGACAACTCTGCCACCTTACCTTTCTCCCGCGCACCCTCGCCTGTCGGGGCTCCGGGAGCCCAGAGCGATGGCCGCACTCCGTGGTCCTGGTGAAACGTCCCGCCAAGCTGGAGCTCCCGGGAGAGACGCGCGTGGGACGCTCTCCGGGTGCTCAGATCCCCAGGCGTCCTGCGCGCACCTCTCCGCTTCCCTTTCCCCTCCTTTTAACTTCTCAGGCTCCCGACGCCTTTCCAACCACCAGATTCAGACCCGGAAAAAACCAACAGCACTCTGAACTTTGCAAAGAAACAGGGTTTTGGCCGGTCGCGGTGGCTCACGCTGTAATCCTAGCACTCGGGGACGTCGAGGCGGGGGGATAGCGTGGGCTCAGGAGTTCAAGACCAGCCTGAACAGACTCCGTCTCTACTAAAAATAGAAAAACTGAGCCAATAGGATCGCTTGAGCCCAAGAGTTGGAGGTTGCTGTGAGCTGACGCTACAGCACTCTACCCAGGGTGTCAGCTTGAGACTGTCTCCAAAAAAACAAAAAAAAAAAGTGTTTTGTTGGATCACTTTTAAAGGAAAATGTCAAACAAGACAGTAGACATACTAGCAAATAATGAATTACTAAGGCATTATACAAAAGGAGGTATTATTTGCTCCTTTTAAATAATTGGGTTTCTTAGTGGGTGCTGTGGAAAGGACAGGGCAGGTGGCTCAACTCCTGACTCCGCTCTGCCACTGACCAGCCCTATGACCCAGGAAAGTCACTTTTATTCCAGTTTTTGCTTTCGACAGTGTAAAATATGATTGCAGAACTATCCCAGCTATCCACAGATATCTCAGCTATCCTATGGCCAATTTAGCTAACCTGATAAATTAAATTGTTACCGCAAGTTTGTTCTGGGAGGAACTTTTCCTACTACTCCTTTGTGCAAATATGTGTGTATTCTTTTGAAAACTTTTTTGAAATTTTTTTTTTTTTTACATGTGATGGAAAAATCATAGGAAACAAGAGAGCAAGAAAGAGGGAAAGAGAAAAGGCCAAGCGCCAGCTGCCAGGCTCTTTCAGACGAGCCAGAGACCTTTGGTATTACCAGAATCTGCATTCAGCCATGGGGGGCCCTGGTACTCAGCACCCAACTAAGCCCGAGTAAAAACTTGATGAAAGCCACAGCCGTCTCCTCCAGAAGCAGAGGAAATAAGACACACTGCTCCAAAGAAACAATTTGCAAATCCTCTGTTAGTAAAGGTTGTGTGTAGTTCTGTGCAAGAAGCCAGTCTTGGGGAGGTTTTCTGGGAGGTCAGTCTTTCAGGGCTTGCAGGAGGAAGGCAATTTTGGCTGTAGGGTGGGCTCTGAGTAAATAGAGACGAGAAGGAGGAGTCAGTGGGGTATCTATCTCTTTTACAAACACTTGTTGGAGCAAAGAGCAATGGAGTCAAGTAGGTAGCATTAGTAAAAGTAAAGATGTGGAGGAAAGCAAGGTCCATACACAGGAATGTGTTTCTGATGGGAAACTGGGTGATAAGGAACAAAGAGAGAAGTAGGGCAAGAAGTTGGGAAGAGATGAGGTGTAGAAACCAAATGGGGAGCAGACCCTGAAAATCTATTCTGAGCTTGGATTCATGAAATCATGCAGGCAGTGCTTTAGAGACTGTAAAGTGCTGTCACATACATGCCATAGTTAATCTGATAGATAATACAGCTTTATGAACAATTAGATGTGGACTCAAAGATTATTCAAACATGACTCTTAGTGTAATAACATGGGGAGCAGGCTCAGTGATAGTAAGGACTGATTGTATAAGGCAGTTGATAAGGATAGGGGATTCCATGGGTAAGAAGATTAGACCAACTTATAAAGGCCTAGTTCCTTCAAATAAAGGAATTATTTGAAGATAGTGTTGATATTTAATAGAGAGCTACCATAGCTCTCTATTTAAATTTATTGCTCTCCTGCATACATTTTCAGACAGTAAGAAATGAGAGCTGGAAAGTATCTGGGCATCAGCAATACAGTCGTGACAAAGGGGAGCACTTTACATGGGAGTGAGTACAAGGGGACAAGGAAAAGGGTCAAGGGCAAAACCCAGAGTAATAGTCTGGGAGGAATGGCTTTGCCCAAGGTAGAGTTAGGACAAGAAACAGTAGCATATCCAGTCATAGAGCCTGAGTTTAAGAATATGATCGAAGGGCTCGGCGCCTGTGGCTCAATGGGCTAAGGCGCCAGCCACGTACACCTGAGCTCGTGGGTTCGAAACCAGCCTGGACCTGCCAAACAACAATGGTGGCTGCAACCAAAAAAATGGCATTGTGGCAGGCGCCTGTAGTCCCAGCTACTTGGGAGGCAGAGGCAAGAGACTTGCTTGAGCCCAGGAATTGGAGGTTGCTGTAAGCTGTGATGTCACAGCACTCTATCCAGGGTGACAGCTTGAGGCTCTGTCTCAAAAAAAAAAAAAAGAATATGATCGAAGAAGGGTTGGGTCTTGACCAGAGTTAAGTTTAGAAGAAATGTGTCAAGAAAACAAAGACAAAGAAAAGCTTACTGAATTTTGATCTAATGGTACTGGTGATCTTAGAGAGTACAAGTATGGTGGAGTTATTAGATTGTGAGGCTGATGGCTAAGCACAGGTCAAGGATGCCCAGTATAAATGTATAAGGGGGGCATTATTCCTTGCTAACTCTAGTGAACCTTTGCTATCAACTAATTAATTCTCAACTTTCACCCCAACTCTATCCATGAATCTCTCTCAATGATTCTGTCTACAGTGGTTTTCAAACATAATTGCAAATCTATGACAGTGCTCCCATCAAAAGGTGAGGGTCCCTGTGCCTTTCCCTTACAACTTTCCCTTCCCTTGTGAATGCTTTGACCAAAAGAATAAGATAGAACTGATAATATGCAGCTTCTGAGACTGGATCATAAAGTCCTTGTGGCTTCTGACTTATTCACTATAAAACTTGTTCTTGGAGCCCTGGGCCACCAGGTAAGAAGTCAACATCTCTGAGGCAGAGGCATTTTCATCCCTCTTGGACTCTCTAGAAAAGCCCACCTACTGACTGAATACAACCAAATAATCTCCATCAGTATTAGTAGAACAGAAGAATCGCCCAGCAGAACTCTGCTCAATTTCCTGATCCATAAAATTATGAGATATAATGAAATAGTTGTTGTTTTAAGGTAGCAAAAGATAACCAGAACACCACCATTACTTGTTTGAGAAGTTGGGAGTGGCACGTGTTCTCTCATTCCCCTGTCATTGAACACTATCTTCATGATAAGGAGATGGATGTGGTGGGTAGGTACAGAGTTTTGGTATTTGGACTCCAAAAAGAAGTCACAATACATTTGTAAAGAAGAAGCAGGATAAGTTAAAGTTGGCTTTGTTTCCCTAAGACGCATGTTTGGGCTGGCCACTGCAGCTCAGCCTATAATCCTAACACTCTGGGAGGCCAAGGCGGGTGGATCTCCTGAGCTCAGGAGTTGGAACCCAGCCTGAGCTAGAGCAAGACCCTATCTCTAAAAACAGCCAGGCGATGTCATGGGTGCCTGTACTCCCAGCTTCTCAGAAGGTTGAGGCAGGAGGATTGCTTGTGCTCAAGAATTTGAGATTGTTGTGAGCTATGGAGCCACGGCACTCTACTGAGGGCGACAAAGTGAGACCCTGTCTAAAAAAAAGAGAGAGAGAGACATGTTCGCATGTTTTAAAGGCAGAGTATGGCATAGTAGAGGAGAGGGTGAGAGGAGAGCTATTAGAAGGGAAGGAAATGTGAGAAATATATCTGTTAGAAAATAAGAAAGGCTGCAGTCCCAAACAGGTGAGGACAGGTAGGGAGAGAGGACCTGTGACAAGACAAAGGGGCTGATTGATCTGAGACTAAGTTAGAATGACAGCATGAGCTTCTGGGATACTATTATAATATCGGGGTAGACAGGGACAGTTAGGA
Source organism: Arctocebus calabarensis (assembly GCA_963573935.1). Classification (NCBI taxonomy): domain Eukaryota; kingdom Metazoa; phylum Chordata; class Mammalia; order Primates; family Lorisidae; genus Arctocebus; species Arctocebus calabarensis. The sequence continues at coordinate 16,742 of CAUYON010128870.1, forward strand.
AACTTCTCCAGGAGACAGTGTGTGTTTGGGATGTGCTAAGCACAATGCTGGCTGCTAACCCTCAAAGAAGCAAAAGTCAAAAACCTCTCACAAGGAGACCCTAAGAGGTAAAAGAAGTTCAAGGTTCTGAAATTGGTTCTGCATTCCAAGGAGCAGGCTGACACTACCATTTCTGAGAGGTTCTGGGAAGTGGGAGAAAGTTTGCCTCAGGTTAGAGAGAATAGTAGGGGAGAGGGTGGTATCCCCAAGGGGTCAGATTTCTGTTCTTCTGGCACAAAAGAGGGGTAAGGAATAGGTCAGTGTGAGCAAGGGCAACTGACCTCTTATGACGTAGATAAAGAGTGGCAGCAAGTCCCAAATATAATAAATTCCTGCTTCCTCTTTTAAAATTCAGAGTACCATTAACAAACCAATGGCCTTGCTCAAGCTGAGGTCAATCAGAAGTCACTACACAAAATGTTTTTATATTAAATAAAAAAAGCCTCACAAAACTTTGCATTTGAATAGTGTTCTACACTTTCCCATAACTCCCTCATTAGCCACCAGTGGGAAATGTGTTGTAGTTATACAGGTGAGTGCTCAAATGACAGAGATACAATTTATAAAATAAGAAATACAAACCTTAAAAATGGGAAGGAAGATCTATTTAATATCATTAAGAAAGAAAGGTGGATCTTTTACTTAATGAATTTAAATCTTATTATAAAAAATTATAATTAATATAAAATTTATATAGAACACCTGTTTTTTGTTTTTTGTTTTTTTTTAAAGAGAAACAGTATCTTGCTCTGTCATCCAGGCTGCAATACACTGAGTGGCACAATCATCTCACTGCAGCCTCCTGCCTCAGTCTTCTGAGTAGCTGGGTATGGGTATACACCACTGTACCCTGATTTTCTTTCTTTCTGTCTGTCTTTTTTTTTTTTACTTTTTTGCAGTTTTTGGCTGGGCCTGGGTTTGAACCCACCACCTCCAGTATATGGGGCTGGCGCCCTACTCCTTTGAGCCATAGGCACTGCCCCAGATTTTCTTTATACATTTTTAGTGTAGATGGAGCTCTCTCTATACTGCCCAGGGTGGTCGTGAACTCCTGGCCTCATGCAATCATCCTGCCTTGGCCTCCCAAAGTTCTGGGATTATAGGCATGAGCCACTGTGCCCAGCTCATGTAATAGATTTTAAATTTAATACTGATGGTAGCGTTATAAACTAGCACAATGCTTTTGGAAAACAATTAGGCAGTACACATTGAGTCTAGAAAATATCGAATCCTTTGATTTGATAATTCCACTTCTGGACTTTTACCCTAAAATGATCAACTAAAATATGAAAGAGTCACATGTGGGCTGGTGATTAGGGGGAGTACCAACCTCACCTTGGGGTCTGGGACTGTCTGAGGAGCTGGCGCATAGGCGTCTACTGTTAGGAATTAACGTGCAAGTAGCAAAGGAGACAGACCTTAGGAACAGGGGAAAAGCAGGGGGAGGACAGCACTGGGTTTTCTTGGTCCAAAGAAGGAAGGACAGTCAAGCTCTGTGTGAGGAAGAAAATACTCTATTTCTAGTCTGATTAAGGACGGAGAGACTCATGGTTCAGATAATGAGAGGCCCGTGTTCAAATTCTCTCTAAGAATAACAGCATAAACATGGCCGAATTGCGTAACTGCTCTGAACCCCAAATTCTTTACATGTATGGTGACTGTTCCTGCATCATGGGGTTATTCTTATAAACAGATTACTCTTTGTGCTAAATACCTGATGTACAGAGCTCTCATAGCTTGATGAAAGATTTACCCATCTCCTGCATTTGACAAACATGTTTATTTGTTTGTTAAATACTTCAATGCTCCTTCTGTATCCAAGAAGTAGGCTGACACCACCACCACGCCAGGTTCCGGGAAGTTAAGGCATTGAAGAAGTATCAGACACTGCAGTAAGGACTTGACAAAAGTGAACACATTTAATCTTCACTGCAGCCCTCGGAGGCAGATACTCTTGCCACCCTCACCACCGATGAGGAAACTCAGAGGCTCAGAGGAGTTAAGTAACTTCCTCTAGGTCACATAACCAGCAAGTGGTACACTTAGGATCTGCTTGACTCTTGAACACAACTACTATGTGACACCCCAACTGCCTTCCCAATACATTGGTGGCACAATACTTTCCTGTGACTGGAAGATGCCTAATGGCTAGGAATTCCTATTTATTTTTTTAATAAATCATATCAAAAGTTAAAAATCCCAGGCAATATATATCCTTTACTTGGTCTGTCTATGTTACTAAAAGATTTACAAAGACAATAAACATTATAATACCTTTAGTTTAAAAATCACTTTTTTCTCATCTGCAGTAGAACCTGGTGGGAGAAGTTGGGAAGCTGACATATGAGATTTAGAAAAATGAGATTTACAGGGATGGAGATCGAGTGGAGGGAGCAGAGAATGAAAGGAAAGAGATGACTTAGAGAACAGTGTCCTTAGATACTTGAAGGCATAGCCAGTGGACAGGGTTAGATTTCTTCTGCATACAAGTAAGAAGAATTAGTGCCAAGGAGTGGAAACTACACGTGGACAGATCTTAGATGAGTATAAAAAATAGTCTAACATGCATCAATGTGATCTGGAGGTGGAATGTGAACCTGTTTGGGGTAATGAATTCCCTGTCACCTCAGGCAATAAATTTCAGGCACTTTTAAAGCCTCAGATTCATTGTTAGAAAGACACAAATTTGAGTCTGCCATTTGATTTCTGTAGGACCTCAGGCAATTTCTTTAATCTCTTTGAGCTTCTGTTTTCCAGTCTTTAATATGGAAGCAGGAGCTATAATTACTATGATATTGTGAGGATACAATTAAAGAGCACTGTTAAAGATCTGAGCATAATAACTACAGAGTGGCATCTGGAAATAACAGCTACAATTCCATTTTCTATCAATTAAGCTTGGATGACCACTTCATAGGTTGCTGGAGAAAACCAAAACATCAAACTAAGGCATTTACTAAAAGATGTGAACATCTATGATGCTGTGGCCCACCCTGGGATGCAGTTATCAAGAACAACCAGGGGCAGCATGAGGGTGAAATGGGGACATTCCTCCTGGTGTGTGGTCACTGCTGAGCCCTATTTAGATGAGGACATGGTTGCCAGGCAAGAGGTCACAGCCTAATTCCAGGGCCCTCTCCTTCCACCATCCCTCCTCTTTCTAATCTACTGAACTCATGGAAATAGCAGAGGCACGTCCTGCCTGGCAGAAAGGACTTGGCTAAAGGTGAAGGATTGCAGCCCTGCTGTGAGGCAGACACTGGGGGAAGGAGCAAAGATGAAATGAGGTCACATCAGGCGCGTCCTTTAGGATGTCTGTGGGTCGCTGCCTATTTCTAGCACTAAGTGGAAGTCAGAGGACGAGCTAGGAGGCCTTCTCAGCAAGTGCCCTACTTCTTTGAACAAACGTGCTGCTGTGGCCAGCTGTTGATCCTCAGTGTCTGGAAAAGATGAAGCTCCAACACAGGGAAAAGGATAGATTTTATGTCATGGGTAGCACAATGGGCAAGGCAAAATAAAGAGAAGAAATTGTCTCTAAGAGTTTTCACTTTGTTATTTGACCTGTTCTATGGTGAGCAGATAATGGGGAGCTTCCCAAAGAGAATTCAGTGTCTCCCACATCTGAGCTGCCCAGGGTGCCGGGTCTGAAGGGAAAGCACAGGGAACACCCAGGGATGTGCATTTACACATACCATAATGTACAAATGTATTTGTGTGCTTAAAATGCCATAAAGCGCCCTTTTTTACATTGGTTTGTGTGGTTAAAATGATTATTTAGAAATACACATGTGACTGATTTTAGAATATCTGTATCCCACAGATAAGAGAATAAAGCTTCCTTTCCATTAATTTCCTATGATCTGTTGAATTACCTTTGATCACTCTCTAGAAGAGTTTCTTTGACTGAATTTCATCATGAAATAGATCACTTGGAGTTTACCTTACATTAGGAGATGTACTTTGGTGTTATGCTCCACCCCATGCGTCTGGGTCTTTGCCCTTTTGAGGTAAACCCTCTATGCTAAGATCCTTTGCTAAAAACATAATTGTGTGGCATCTCTCAGTAGGGCACGCCGGGATGGGAGTATCTAATGAGCAGAGGTGTTCTAACATTCTTGGAGCAATTGTTTTTTAAAGAATGTCTAATTCCACTCACATTGATTGAGCACCCAGTGCATATGCTGTACCAAGGTCTTAGAAGATGGGCACAGAACTAGATGATTGTGATGTAATATATTAAGTATAGTGAGGAAGATGTGCACAGGGGGATTAGGTCAATCCCTGTGATTGGGGATTAGAGAAGAAGAGTATGTAACCTTGATGGTGGGCATTTGGGAGGCTTCTGGAGGAAGGTACTGATGGATCCAAGTCCTGAAGAGTGAGTGGGAGTCACCCAGTAAGGGTAAGTGAATGGAGCAAGGTCATGCCAGGCAGATGAGACAGCACAGCCAAGACGAGAAGTCAAGAAACAGCACCGTAAGTGGATGAATAAATGCTCGTTGGTGTTCCTGAACCATAAAAGTCAAAGCAGAGGAAAACAAGAGATTAGACTTGAGCTTACCGAGGCAGGGCAAATCCAGAGGTTTTGATTTTATTATCTCATGAGCATAGAGGAGGTTTTAAACAGGGAGGTGACAAATTTTATGCTTTCGGTAGACCCATGTGGCTTTAGGATGAAAGTCTTGGGGTCTGTGAAAAAGAATCTGTTCCATGCCTCTCCCCTAGCTTCCGGTAGTGTGCTGGCATTATTGGAGTTGCTTGGCTTGCAGAAGCATCACCCCAGTCTCTGCCTTCATCTTTCCATGGTGCTTCTTCCTGTGTGTGTCTGTGTCCAAATTTCCCCAGTCATATCCTATTAGGGACCACTCTAATGATTTCATCTTAATTTAATTAATTATACATGCAACCATCCTGTTCCCATATAAAGTCACATTCTCCACATACTAGGAGTTATAACTTCAACATACGAATGGGAGGGGGACACAATTCAGTCCATCACTGGTGCCAATGACAAGCTTCAGAGGCCTCTTGGCATGACTTGAGTCTGTATATTTCCCCCTTGTGTTAAGAATGAATAAAAGGAAAACAAACCAAAAAGAAACATGGGGGAAAAAGGAACTTTTTTTCAAGAATCAGAAGAAAGGGTCAGAAAAACAGTGTAGCCTATAAAAAGTGATGTAGGCCAAACATGGTGGTGGGCACCTTTCATCCTAGCACTTTGGGAGACGTAGGTGGGAGGATCACCTGAGTCCAGGAGTTTAAGATGCACTAAGCTATGCTAATGCCCCTGCACTCTAGCCCAGGCAACAGAACAAGACCACGTCTAAAAAAGTTCAAAAAGAAATCATGCTTAGATAAAAATTAAAAGCAGATGAGAAGCAGCCAAGTGGAGAAAAAAGGGACCCGAGAGAGAAGAAAGAAATACAGGGAAATCGAAATCTCATTGGTCAACTGGAAATCTGACTTGTTGATTAGTAGAAGAAATAAACAATGTACGGGGAGCTACTAAATTTTGAGACAGTACTTTATGTTTTTTCTTCCTGTATTTTCCCCTTTCCCTTCATCTCCTTGAAGCAGGTAGCTGGTTTCACGCGTTGTTTTAGGAGATACAAGGCAGGATGGAAAGACACTGTTGATCTAAAAACTCCACCTTCCCATCTTTTATTTCCAAAAACCCAAGTCCTAGAAAGGGCAAACGTTTTCAAGTAGAGGCAGAGTGATTTCCAAGAACCGTTTAACCCAGAACAGACTTGCCTCCTCCTTTTCTTCCTCCCTGACCCTCAAACCCCAGGAAAGAAAAGCAGCTTCAGAGCAGTTTTCCCCGCCCCCGACTTGGCATGTGCCGAGGAGACAGAATTGAAGAGCCTCCCCCTGCCCTTGGCACTGGCTAAGATCCGCTGCAGGACCCCAGGATGAGAAAGCCCACGAACAACTAAGAATATTATGCCGTGCCTGCCGGACCTCCACAAAGGCGCTCTGAATCAGAAACGAGGTTGCAGCCCTGAGTTTGCCAGCTCTTAGAGGCACTACCGGAACTGAAATCAACGACTGGAGAGTAAACTTCCCAAATGCAGAGAACATTGGACAAGAAAACAAAACTAATTAGATGGTAAAATTGAAAAGAAGACGAGTGATTCAATTGTAAGAGATGCAAATCTCGGGAATATCATCCACAGGCGCTTTAGTAAAAATCAGCTGAACAGGCGGCCCAGCTCCAGGAGATGGGTCAAGATGAACAGCCCAGGAAAGAGGCTGAGGAGGTCCCCAGCGCGGGCTTGGAAAGACGTCTTCGGCCGGCAGGGGGCTCCCCAGAGCTGGGTTGGCTGCCGCTTGGTGGCCTCTCTCTGGACGGCTGTGCAGGTGCCAGCTCTTGCCACGCGAGACCGGGCGTGCAGCGCTCTGCTTGCAGCGGAGATGGAGTGGCAGGGGCCCGCGGGCAGGGGGAGGACAACGATCCCGCGGGCCCCTGCCTCTCCATCTCCGCTGGGAGCAGCCCGCCCCGAGTGTCCCCAGCTTATGCTTCCAGGAAAGGAGCCTACTGGACTTAGCGTTTTACTCTCAAAGCTTTTGGGTGTGACAATATTGACATGTGCAGAGACATGAGAATAAGTTAACAGAAGAGCAGAAATAAAGAATAAGTAACCTAGAAATGCCACCTGGCGTTAGAAATATCCGCGAGAGAAGTCAAGACAGGGAAAATAAGGCAATGCAACACTGTATCTGCAGGTATTTCAGGAGGACTTCTGAAATTTCACCAAAGGGGTGTGGCCACTGTTTCCTGAGAGAACTGTTCTTTTCAGCACCAGGCCTGTCAAACGAATCAGCCTCTGCGTTACAGCTGCCTAGTATATAGATTATTCTTGGGCAAGTCTTCATAGCAGGAGTGTTCCAAAAAAACAAATGCCTTTCAGAACTCTGTAGAATATTTGAGTTTCAATAGTTTCACCAACCTTTACCTTTTGGTAATGTATCCTTTGTATTCTGCTTGAAGTTTCTGTATCTTTATGAGTTGAGTTATTAAATTGATATCTGTTTAAGTTATGTCCTTTTTACATTAGCAAATTGTTTGGGTTATTACCTAAATTTATATAAAACCCATCAAGGGACAGCCCCCTATGTGTCCGTGATAGCTCTTTTGTTTTCTTACAGTAACTTTAGTTTGTTTTGAGATACCATTTGTTTTGGGAGATCCAGCAATCCAGCTACTGAAATCTGAAGTCACAGAAGTTTTATTTTTGGTGATATCTTTTCTGTGATTTAGTTCCTTTCCTGTGTGCAGTGTTTCTAAGGAAAGAGGGTCGTGGGGAAAACTACGAGGTACCCCAAGTTCTGGTCTTGTTGAAGTTGTTACACTGACACAGATGATTAGGAGAGTGTGGGGAAAGACAGCGGCGCGTGCCATCTCTCCATCCCTGCTCTGTCACTGAAGAGTGGGCCTTGGGCCTGAAATACTTGCTCACCAAGAGATAAAGAGCCCACCCACCCTGCGCCAGGCTTACCACGTTGTGCGGGGCTATCTTCCCTGTTTGAGATTCAATGCACTTCTGTTTTCTGCATCAGTGGTCCTTAGGCACCCTCAGCTTTTAGTGTCTCAGACTCCAGTGGTGACTTGTATACTTTGTTATATATGCTCTTAGTTTTAATTAGTTAAACAATTTAAGTCTTCAAAATTTCAACCAGTTATTTAAGTGACAACCACAATTTTTTACCAATGTACATTATAATTTTCATAGGCTTGGAAATGAGTACCTTGCCTGGAAATGACTACCTAGAGTTGCTACCATATAGAGATTTATTAACTATCGAGTTTTCTGTTAATGTGACTATAACAAAAAGAGACAAAAACTCTAAGCTCAGGAGAGTAGAAGAAATGCCTTTTCGAGTACACTTCCTTGCACTCCAGATATCTAAGTCCCAAGTTTTTCCAAAGGAATTCTCTGTCCTGAATTCCACAAGATGTATGCACTCATGCTCTTTGAGAATTTAATCGTGCATTTTCTAGGGAAAATTCAACTAAAAAAGCAACAGTGTAGGCCTGTACTCAGTGGTTAGAGCGCTAGCCACATACACTGGAGCTGGTGGGCGCAAACCCAGCCTGGGCCTGGTAAACAACTATGATAACTGCAACAACAACAACAAAATGGCCAGGCGTTGTAGTCCCAGCTACTTGGGACGCTGAGGCAAGAGAATTGCTTTAATCCCAAGAGTTTGTGGTTGCCGTGAGCTGTGACGCCATGGCACTCAACCGAGGGTGACATAGTGAGACTCTGTCTCTGAAACAACAACAAACCACAGTGTATTTTCAGTGCATGGCATTTGTCACTGCCCATGAGTATAGTGATCTATAGAAGCTCTATGAAGGGTGAGAGAAGGTACTTGCAATGTTTCATCTCTTCTGGCCTGAAAATACTCTTGACCCTTCACTGTGTTCCTGAGATGGAAATTCAGTGTAACTTCTCACCCATCTGCAGACCCATCTCTACAGCCAGGTAAGGTCTTCCAAGATTTTGGTCATCCCCTAAGGCTAGATTCTAAAATGTTCCATAAAGTAAACAGACATGAGGACTTAGAGTGACTTGCTGTTTTCATTCCCCTATATAATTTGAAAATGTATCTGTTTCACCCTCTTTTTAGATCTTTATGATTAGAGGATGCTCCAATTTATGCTAGAGGAGAAAATCCGGTTCGAGCAGGAATTTTGTGAATGCTTTATGTTTACTTCATGGTTTACTTCATCCTTTACCAAGTATCTTATCCCAGTAGGAGCTCATCCAGGTTTTGTTTATTCAACAAATACTTTCTGTTGTTGTTGTTTTTGAGACAGAGCTCAAGCTGTCACCCTGGGTAGAGCTGTGGCATCACATCTCATAGCAACCTCCAACTCCTGGGCTCAAGAGAGTCTCCTGTCTTGCTACTGTCCCAAGTAACTGGGACTACGGGCGCCTGCCACAACATCTGGCTATTTTTTGGTTGCAGCCTTCAATATTGTTTGGCTGACCCAGGCTGGAGTTGAATCCACCAGCTCAGGTGTATGTGGTTGGCGCATTAGCCGCTTGAGCCACAGGTGCTGAGCCTCAACAAATACTTTTTAATAATCATTATTCTTTAAGCAGCATTCGAGGCCATCGGGATAAAGCAGTATATTTGCTTTCGTGGAGTTATATTGGGGGCTGGGGAAAGGAAAAAAGAAGCAATAAATGAATAAATACATTGATAATATTTCAGGCAAGTAATGAATGCTATAAATAAAAATAAAGCAGAATAAAGGGACATGGAGGGATTGAGGGCTGTTGTTTCTGATGCGTTACTCAGGGAAGGCCTCACTAATAAGGTGTCTTTTCAACAGAGACCAGGATGAAGTGAGAGAACAAAGCATGGCTATATTTGCAAGAGGAGACTACAAGTGCCAAGGCCCTGTGGTAGGAATGTGTTCAAACATCCAAATGAATTCACGGAGACCAGAGGCAGCCAGGGAGAATGTGTTAGAGCACAAAGTGGTGGGTTAGAGTATCTGCCAGATTAGAACATTTGGGCCATGGTGAAGACTCTGGATTTAATTATCAGTGTAAGGGGAGGCTATTGAACATTTGAGCAAAAAAGGTGTGTCATCTGGCTTACATTTTAAAAGGAATAGGGGGACAATGACTATAGCAGAAGGACCAGTTGGGAGGAGTTTGTCAAATGCAAGTCAGAAGCGATGTGTTCGGAAGTAGGGTAGTAGCAGTGGGGGTGGTTAGAATAGATTATGTACGTTGGGGAAAGGTGACATACGTGATATTGGGGGTTAGGAGAAAGGGAGAGGTCAGGAATCACTCCAAAGGAATTTGTTTGGCCTGAACAGATGGAAAAAGGGAAGTAGTATAGAAAGAGCGAATTTGAGGGCGTAAAGGAAAGAATTCAGCTTTGGAAACTTGGGTTTCACGTGTCTGTTAGATATCCAAGTGGTAATTTCAATCAAGCAATTGGATGCATGATTGTGGGTTTGGGGACAGTCATCAGCATACAGATGACATGTAAACCGTGGGACCAAATGAGATCACCTAGAGTGAGTGCAGATGGAGAGTAGCAGAGATGATGATGAGGAACCAGCAAAGAGTGCTGAGCAGGGGTGAGCCGCAGGGGGCTGGGGAGGAGGGTGGGGAGTAAACAGGAGCAGTGTCTCTGTCGCCAAGTCCAGAAAATATGCCCAGCAGTTTTACTCAAGCAGCTGTTCATAAAGTTGGGGGTTGTTTTGTTTTTGTTTTTTGAGACACAATCTCACTCCACCTCCCTGGGTAGAGTGCCATGGTGTCATCATAGCTCACAGCAACCTCAAACTCTTGGGCTCAAGTGATTCTGTTGCCTCAGCCTCCCAAGTAGCTGGACTGCAGGTGCCCACTACTACACCCAGCTAGTTTTTTCTAATTTTAGTAGAAACGGGGTCTTGCTCTTGCTCAGGCTGGTCTCCATCTTGTGAACTTTCGCAATCCACCTGCCTTGGCCTCCCAGAGTATTACAATTACAGACACAAGCGACTGTGCCCAGCCCAGCTGTTCATAAAGTTTTGAGTAGATGCCTGTAATTCAGGATGTGATCCCAAGTGTACAACTGATGCAAATAAATTAGTTAGGAGCAAGAAATAACCAGAGTCATCTCTTTGTGTTATGGAGCACCCAGGGACCTTTGCATCCCCAATGTGGCAGCCAGCCTGCCTGTGAGGGTCCGTGCCCCTGGAGGTAGGGATTGACTAGGCTAAGCCCAGGAGTGTGCAGTGAAGGGCCTTGCAAATGGCAAGCACCAGCTTCGCCCCCAGGGCAAGCAAATCCTGGGACTCTGAGACCGTCTCAGCAGTGGTGTGTTACAGTGTTGAAGTCAGAAAGTCTTGAATTTGAGTATTGCCTATATTATTTGCTTGCTCTATGAGATTAGACAAGGTCCCCACTTTCCCTTTTTGTTAAATGGAAATAATAAATATTCGCCTTGCAGAGTTGTTACTAGAATAAGAAACAGTATATTATATGTAAAGCTCTTGACATACAGGGTATACACACTAAATAGAAGCTATTTTTGTGGCTACAGGCAGAAGATAAAGGCTATTATCAAACATAAATCTTTCTTCTAGAACCATGGAGTGAAACAGGGCAAAGAGAGAAAGGCATGATCAGTGAAAGCTTTAGTAATGGAACAACAGGACAAACTAAAGCCCGGGAGGGCTTACGTGCCTAAAAGTTTTAGGTATTATTGGCCCCTCATTCTTTTCCCCCTGGAAAAGAATGGTCCAGGTTTTCTCACAGGCATCCTGGTAGTGATCTGACTGCCCCTGGGGCCACCTGACCTTGTTGGAGCAGGTCACTTGCCAGTGGAATTGCCTGACCTTTATGACCACTGGCACCTAAAGTCCGTCTGTTTGAGGCTGTTTCCAAATTGCATCAGGAAGAATGGGGTGTGAGAGGCCATGATACTCAGCCTGCAAATGATGTGGCAACTTTGGCTAAGTTTCAAAAAAATCCTTTTGGGATTTCTACTTGAACTTGCATCACCAAAATTAACCTTGGAAAGGGGAAAAAATGTTTGTTTTATAAACTTTGTCATATAGGCTGACCAGGACCATTTATTCAGATGACCATTTTTACTCCGGTGCTGTTCATTATATATCAAATGCTTTAAGTATGCGTCGGTTTTGAACTCTTTATTCTATTCCACTGGTCTATTTGTCTCACTTGTGCCATTTTCACATTGTCTGAACCATTATAGCGTTAAAATAAAGTTTGCTATCCAGTAACTCTGCTCTTTAAAAATGCCTTGCTATTCTAGACCCTTTGTACTTCCATACTAATAATTTTAGAACCAGATTTCACTTCTAAACAAAACAGAGGAAAACAAAATTCTCTTTGAAAAAGAGACATCTTTATCATAATAGAGTCTTCCATTTCGTGAATATATTACTCCACTTAGTTAAGTTTATTTTCCTTTAAGAACATTTTGTGATGAGTAATGTAGAGGTCTTAAGACATATTTTGTTAGACTTATTTTGAGGTATATGACATTTTTGGATGTTACTCTAAGTGGTATAACTTATATAAAATTTCTCTCTCATTCAGCAGTTTCTGGAATATAGAACTGAAATTAATTTTTAAATATTGATTTTATCCACTTCTTAATAGATTTTGGATTTCCAGGGGTGACCAACATTTTTTCTTTTCTACTGCCCATTGGAAGAGTAAGAGTTGTTTTGGGCCACACATTAAATACACAAATGCTAGCAAAAGAAAAGGTCTGTGCATACTTTTTGTGACATCCAACACCACAGGTAAGCAAAACAGTCCTCAAATAATCAGCATGTAGCTGCTTGTTGGACGCCCCACTTACACCATCGTCTATAAATTATTACAGTTTTATATGTTGCTTTTTGTCCTTTCAATGTTATTTGTTTCTTGTTATATTGCCCCAACTAGAACCTTAACTATAATATTGAAGAGAAGTCTAATAGGGTCACCCTTGTCTTTGTCTTACTCTTAGGGAAAAAGCATTTATTATTTCGCCAGGTGATGAGAGGTGATGTTCTACATATGACATTTGTGTCAAGCTTTTCAAACTTTTGTATGATTCTGCTTGTTCTATCAGTAATTGAGAGAAGTTTCAAACATATCCTCCTATGACTGAATTTTTCAATTTTCTTTTTCTTTCTGATTTTGTTTCTTCAAATATGATGCTACTTTTATTGGGTCATATAAATTTTAAATTATTATAAATCCTATTATTATGAAATGTGCTTCTTTACCAATAGCAATGCTTTTTGTTTTACTTTAAGTAGAATTTATTCTTACAGTCACAGCAACACTCCTTTGGTTCCTATTTGCACGGTATATCCTTCTTCCATTATTTTACTTTCACCACTTCTGGGCTCATCTATTTAAGCTGTTGTCTGTCATAAGCAGCACATAGTGAGATTTGTTTTTTATATGTCTAAACATATTTGCCTTTTTTTTTGAGCCTTTCATTTGTTTACGATCTGTGTATTTAGAGATATAGTTAGACTTAAATTCATCATTTTATGATTGATTTTCTGATTGATTTTCTGTGTGTCCCATCAATTATTTGCAGCTCTGTCTTGTTTCTTGCTTTTCAATAAATAAAGGTTATTATTTATTATATTATTATTATTCATCTTTCCCCCTCTATTATCTTGTTACAAATCGTTTCACTCTTTTACAGAGCTTATAACATGCATTGCTGAATGTTCAAAGCTTAATGATAACAGTATTTTCCTACTCTCCAGAACGTGCAAGTTCCTTAGGACACTTTGATTACCCCATCTCATCTTCTGTGCTGTTGCTGCCATGCAGTTCAATTCTATTACCCCAACAAGACATTTTCATAATGGTTCTGCACATGAATATTTATTGAGATTTGGTCAAATATTCACCTTTTCTGGTGCTCATCATACCTTCTTGCGTTTTTATGTTTCCATTTAAGATCATTTTCCCTTCCGCTTAAAGAATTGCCTTTAGTATGTTGTAGTCTGTGTCTGTTGGTAATTAAATATCTTGAGTTTTTATTTGTCTGAAAAAAATCATAATTTCCATAGCTCGCTTTCATTTGTGCAGGATATTTTCACTAAGTACAGAATTTTAATTTGTTAGTTACTTTCTTTCTTAAAGTTATCAGAACTTTACTATTTCCATTCTGTTGTCTTCTGGCTTCCATCAGAAGTAAAGATGAAAACTTTACTTTCAAAGAAGTAACTGTTGCTCCTTTGAAAAGTAATCCCACAAATACTTTTAATGTTTTGTCTGTACCATGGGTTTTCAACAGTTTTCCAATGTCTAGATGGAATTTTCTTTGCTCTTGTCCTGTATGGCATAGATACCTTGTACTTTTGTAGTCTGTAGCTTGATATCTTTTGTGAATTCATAAAATTCTTCATAATTTTAATTCTGCAATTATCTCTTCATATTGTCCATTTTCTTTCTTCTCTCCTTCTGGGATTCCAAGAATATATTTTAGATCTTTTCTTTAAGTCTCGTATTTATCTTAGACATTTTCTGTGTTTTTTTTATTCTGTTTTTTTTTAATCTCTATGTTTTTGTCTGGACATTTATTATAGATCTATTTTTAAACTCATCCTTTTTTCGGCTATGTTTAATCTGTACAGGTTATCTATTAAGTTTTTATCTTCAATCATTTTTACCTGTTATAAAATTTTTAATAAATTCTTATTTAATTTCTTTCATGAAATTCTCCTTTTTATTAATTTTCTCAAATCAAATATAATCTTTTAAAAGTTGGTGTCTGATAACTCCAATACCTGGGTCATCTGTGGGTTTAATTCTATTGTCTGTTTTTGTTCTGTCTCATAGTACGCTTAATAATTTCTAAATTAAATCAACATTATATATGAAAAATTACATAGGCTCTGCATGATATTATCTTCATCCAGAGAGGATGGACCTTCCCTGACATGCAGTGAAATTAGGGGCAGTTCTTCTTATTTTAGAGTTTGAACTTGTTTTTGGGTTTTAGTCTTGATGAAGAGTAATCTATTTTGGTTCATGTTTACTTTAAGATGAAAACTTTAAGGGATCTCAAGCAATAGCCTGGAGTGTTTACCAGAATTTCAACTCCTTGGCAAGACCTGAAGTCTACTTTTTAGCTCCCTGGTGAGTGAGAAAGCCCACAGTCACGTTCAGCTTCTTAACCTATGCTTTGTTGCTTAGGCATCAGAAAATGCCTTGAAGGGTAAGGAGTTTACTTCTCTGTATTTACGCTGTCTCCAGGATTTTGGTTTCTTACATCCTTGTTGCCTTTTCATTCTCAAACTCTAATTTTTCTTCTCTCAGCCTCCAGAGCCTACCAAAATCTCTATCCAGCATCTTTGCCTTTTTGCCACCCTTTTTGTTAGGCATCTCAGCCTCTTGGCCGGACACTGATGGGTAATTGATAAATTCCTTAAGGGGCAAAGCTGAGCGGAATGTCAGGATCACCTGTAGGCAAGTCCTCCTTTCCTAGGACCATAGTCCATCAAGTCCTAGATTCCTTGATAGCTTTCTTACGCTAAGATTTTTTGTTTGTTTTTGGTTTAAGGGTTTATCCAACATTTTAAATTGTTCTTGCAATAGTGTTAGTCTAGTTCAGGGGTCTTCAAACTATGGCCCGCGGGCCACTTGCGGCCGTCGAGGACGTTTATCCGACCCGTGGGGTATTTTTGCCTCCATTGCCTGTCCTGTTTAGCAGGAGACTCATCCAGGCCTGCAAAATCTGTTAGCAGAAAAACCATTGGTTGCATTCCCAAACAAAACATGTAGATTCACTGGAAAAGTTGCAAAAGGAGTTCTAGTTTAGATTTAAAGAGCTTCATCTCCATGAACAGGACATGCAGCTTTTCCATAACCCATTTTCTATTGACATTGAAAATGTAGAGGTCAGTCCCTGAAGTCACTGCCCTGGCCGCCGGCACCACCACGGGCCGGCATCTCCTGCAGGCGGGAGCCAGGCGTGGCAGGGTGTGGCAGGGGCGGCCGAGTGCTCTTGCGGCTCTGGCTTTCCGGCTTGTCCATGGGGTTGGCCTGTGGCACCCAGATGCTCTAAGAACGTTTCCACTTTGTGTTTGGAGGACACATGCAGTAGGATTCAGAATTCCTGGAAAATTGCCTTTGTGAGAAGCTGGAAGTATTTCTTTAAATTCCATCTCTTAGTTTTTCAAAGAAACATCAAGAAACCATGAACAACATTAGTAATGAAGAGTTTGACTGCCACTTGCTTGATGAAGGTTTTACTACCAAGGACATCCTGGATCAAAAAATCAATGAAGTTTCCTCTTCTGATGATAAGGATGCCTTCTATGTAGCGGACCTCAGAGAGGTTCTAAAGAAACACTGAAGATGGGCTTGGCACCTGTGGCTCAATGGGCTAAGGCACCAGCCACGTACACCTGAGCTGGAGGGTTCGAATCCAGCCCGGGCCCACCAAACAACAATGACGGCTGCAACCAAAAAATGACCGGGTGTTGTGGCCAGCACCTGTTGTCCCAGCTACTTGGGAGGCAGAGGCAAGAGACTCGCTTGAGCCCAGGAATTGGACGTTGCTGTGAGTAGTGATGCCACAGCACTCTATCCAGGGTGATAGCTAGAGACTCTGTCTCCAAAAAAAGAAAATAAATAAAAGAAACACAGAAGATGGTTAAAAGCTCTTCCTCATGACACTCCCTTTTATGCAGTCAAATGTAATGACAGGAGAGCCATTGTGAAGACCCTCGCTGCCATTGGGACAGGATTTGACTATGTTAGCAAGACTGAAATACAATTGGTGCAAAGACTCGGGGTGGCTCCAGAGAGGATTATCTAGGCAAATCCTTGTAAACAAGTTTCTCAAATTAAGTATGCTGCCAATAATGGGGTCCAGATGACGACTTTTGACAGTGAAGTCGAGTTGATGAAAGTTGCCAGAGCACATCCGAAGGCCAAGTTGGGAAAAAAAAAAAAAAAGGCCAAGTTGGTTTTGAGGATTGCCACTGATGATTCCAAAGCAGTCTGTCAACTCAGTGTTAAATTTGGTGTCACCCTCAAAACCATCAGACTTCTTTTGGAATGGGCAAAAGAGCTTCATTTTGGTGTCAGCTTCCACATAGGAAGTGGCTGTACTGATCCTGAGACCTTCGTGCAGGCAATCTCTGATGCCCTCTGTGGCTTTGACATGGGAGCTGAGGTTGGTTTCAGCATGTACCTCCTTGGTGTTGGTGGTGGCTTTCCTGAATCTGAGGATGTGAAGCTTAGATTTGAAGAGATCACTGGTGTAATCAACCCAGCATTGGACAAGTACTTTCCATCAGACGCTGGAGTGAGAATCATAGCTGAGCCAGGCAAATATTATGTTGCATCAGCCTTCACACTTGCAGTTACTATCATTGACAAAAAAAAATTGTATTAAAGGAACAGATAGGCTCTGATGATGAAGATGAGTCCAGTGAACAAACCTTTATGTATTACATCAGTGATGTAGTATATGGATCGTTTAATTGCATCCTTTACGATCATACTCATGTAAAGCCTCTTCTGCAAAAGAGAACTAAACCAGATGAGAAGTATTATTCATCCAGCATATGGGGACCAACATGCGATGGCCTTGACTAGATAGTTGAGTACTGTGACCTGCCAGAAATGCATGTGGGCATCTTTGAAAATATGGGTGCTTACACTATAGCTGCTGCTTCTACTTTCAATGGATTCCAGAGGCCAACAATCTACTATGTGATGTCAGGACCGACGTGGCAACTTGTGCAGCAAATCCAGAACCCTAACTACCTACCCAAAATAGAAGAGCAGGATGTTGGCACTTTGCCTGTGTCTTGTGCTTGGAAAAGTGGAATGAAATGTCACATAGCAACTTGTGCTTCAGTTAGTATTAATATGTAGGTATCACTCTATAGCTGTTAACTGCGAGTTTAGCTTGAATTAAGGGATTTGGGGGGACCATTTAACTTAATTATTGCTAGTTTTGAAATGTCATTGTAAGAGTAGGGTTGGCACAGATGCAGCAATATGTAGGAGGAGGATTAGGAGATGGGGTCACACTTATCTGTGTTCCTATGGGAAACTATTTGAATATTTGTTTTATATGGATTTTTATTCACTTTTCAGACATGCTATAAAAGAGCACCCCTCTGCTTCTCAGCAAGCATTTGTAGCTTGTACAGTGGTAGAATGGGCCAAAAGTTTAGTGTTGTGACCTGTTTTAAGAATAAAGTATCTTGAAATAAAAAAAGAGAGAGAGAAAGAGAGAGAGAGAGAGAAAACGTGGATATAATTTACCAAATGGAACTGGCTGAACGGCAGAATTGTGACTCTCTGAAAGACACATTCAAGTCAAGCAGCCTTCCTAATTTCTGTGCATCTCTTCCCTCTAAGACATATCCTAATCTCAGGAACCATGCACTCAAAATGGCAAACATCTGGACTTTTTCCAGAATGAAACATCTGAAATCTCCAACCAAATCTAGACTAACTGATGCATACTTGCATCACCTGTTACGACTAGCATTGACAAATACGGAACAGGACATTGACCATCTCATTAGCCAAAAGCAGGCCGGCCCATAGTTCCCATTGAAATACTGGTAAATTTGTTGTTTTAACTTTATTTGTTCTTCATTTTAAATATCGTATTTGTTCCCATTTTCTTTTTTTCCTTCAAAATAAGATATGTGGAGTGTGCATAGGAATTTGTTCATAGTTTTGTTTTTTTTTT
>CAUYON010128871.1:0-23603 GCA_963573935.1 Arctocebus calabarensis
GGGCGCCTGTAGTCCCAGCTACTTGGGAGGCGGAGGCAAGAGACTCGCTTGAGCCCAGGAATTGGAGGTTGCTGTGAGCTGTGATGCCATAGCACTCTACCCAGGGTGACAGCTTGAGGCTCTGTCTCAAAAAAAAAAAAAGAATTTAAAAGGGAAGACTTGAACCTTTTCCCCAGATCTGTCATCTGCCTGCCTATTTGTTTTAATAAGATTAGAATATATTGGCTTTGGTGAACAGGATGCTAAATTTGCTTATTTTCTGCAAATTTTTGTTGTAAACAACTTTTTCTGGGTTGACTGAAAAATATTATTCTCCATACTTATTAGGCCAGAATAAAATGAGTTCGTTATGAGAACGCACAGTCCTGTAGAGGAACCACTGTAGCGAGTGACAGGAAACTATGAATGATATAGCATAAATTACTGGATTACTCAGGCTGCACTTTGATGCTTTTCCCTACATCTTCAGCTTTTCTAAGGTGAAAGACTTTTAAAGTGCTTAAATAGCATGTTTGGGAAAGTGGGCGATCAGATTTTATGCTCTGAGCCACCCTGTATCTCTCTCCCAGTTGGGGGTTGGAGGGAGTCTCAGCTGTTTCTAGTCCCCAAAATGAGCCAGTCGTTGTACTTGTAAACTAAGGGGCATATTCTCATTGAGAGCATGGGGATTTATGCACATAATTACCATTAATGCTAATGGCATTTATGTCCATACAGCCCCACGCATCAAGATGAGAATATATTTCCATGGCTTCATGCTGTGAAAGTCCA
Source organism: Arctocebus calabarensis (assembly GCA_963573935.1). Lineage (NCBI taxonomy): Eukaryota > Metazoa > Chordata > Mammalia > Primates > Lorisidae > Arctocebus > Arctocebus calabarensis. The sequence continues at coordinate 772 of CAUYON010128871.1, forward strand.
TTTAATAGCATTCACTTTACAACTTATTTTTTAAGATGATGTCCATATTCTGTCATGACATACATATGCCTAGTTAAAAGCAAATGTGGGAAATGTTGGGAGAGAAGTGATAGCTAAACTTGTTCATGTAGATGAAATATTGCTGAACTCAGATCCATTCATACTCTTTAAGCACAACGCTCTATTCGGCTTTGAAACCACTGGCACACTTTTCATACTGCTATAAATTTGTCAGCCTAATGGGACATTTTGTAGATGTTTTCCTTTTTAAGTGCTTTAACAAGAGTAGGTATTCCATTGATCCAAAAATCCAGCTCAGGGCTTCATTTCTCAGAGATGAGAATCGTACATTTAAAGTCTTATCAGAAATTAAGTGGTAGATGGTGCCCTTCATCTCTTCAAGGAAAGAAAATTCACTCCCTGCTGAACCCTGCTCCTGTCGGGCCTCTGGGAACATCTCAAGAGAGGGGCATGGTTTTAGTTGGAAACATCACTGTTCATCAGAATCTGAGGTTGTTCCATCTCTTCATTGATTATGTGATCGTCTTTATGCATCAGGTCCAATAGTCTATTGAAAGGTGTCTTCATATCTATGCTGACCAAGCAAATTCAGATCCAGGTTGTGATTTATCCCTCCTGGGACCTTGACCATTAAAGGGAAATAATGGATCTATCCTGGCTATCCAATCTGAAACCCTTATCTTTGAGCCAACCAAAAGCAAAGGGGCTCTGTGTTTAAAGCATAGACGCAAGAAGAGGACAGCAGTGCTGAAGTTGTTCCTGAGAGGGCTCGGTGGGTGTCCTCCACAGGTGGAGAGTCTCCCTAGGGGACAGAGAAGAGCTTTACAACAGATCTCAGACGGCTACTCAAAGGAGCAAGGGCATTTCTGAATGAACTAAAAGTGACTTCAGGCAGGCCACAGGACCTCTCTGAGCCTGTTTCCTCACCAATAAGATTGAGCAAAATGAATACTGAGTGTTTTACTGCCTTAAAATTTAGTAACCAGTGCTGTGACGGGTTTGGCTTTCATAGGTATTGTGATTACAGCGAATTAGCAATAATAACCACCAGGAAACTCTGATCTCCAAGGGGTTATGCAGTGAAGGGGTGAGGCTTCAGAATGTTAGCTGTCTTCACACAGCAAAGTGATGGTGCAGGTAAGATACAGTCCCACAACCTAATTCCCATGCCCATTGCCCATCCTCATATGCGATTATTTCCCATTTGACTTGGTGATTTGTCTGTTAGCAGCTTGGCTGCTAAAGCTGCTGTCAGTAGTGCTGACATTAAACCCCAAGTGGCAGCAGGCAGTGGGATGGAAACTGTCCCCACATTACCATATTTCTGGCCTGACCTGATTGGCTGGTGGGTGTTGCTTTACCTTGCCCATAACTAACATCTTCTGGGCTTTTAAGATCACCATTTCCTCAATCATACTGATGACAGAAAGTTTTTAGCCCCAAAAGCATTGCCCTCCAAATTTCCCTGATGCCCTAGAGTCATGTTTTGTATGTTCACGGTCCCTTCCACTCCACATATATTATGACAGGTGTTTAATCATGTAGGTTATCTTAGTTTCATTTTTAGAAATAGGGCTTCTTTAGCATTGATTCAACAATCATGTGTATCACCCCGGGGCAAGAACCTAGGGATGGAGATGAATAAAACACCGCCCATGACTTCTAGAAGAGTTAACATTTGTGTAGCATCTAACAGTTTCAAAGGACTTCCACATACATTTTGCTCATGTGCTTTCCCCAATAATTTGGAGAGGTGAGCAGAGCAGGTCATACTATTTCCATTTCAGAGAAAAACAGATACAGAAGAGCAAGACAAGGTCAAGTTCCCAAGGGTTCACAGTGTTGAAACTGCCTCAGGTTCAAGTCTCCTGGCTGCAGACCTTTTGCTCCTACCTCTCTACCATGTGTCTTCCCAGAACTGTAAAGCCGGACAGAAGAATTCCTGGTAAGCTCTTGGTGTGTTCCCTGTTTCTGAGATGCTTCTAACTCTGAGTGAAAGATAAAATGTGTTGTGGTTCGGAGGGGCTGGTGAAGGTGTTTGACCCAAGCCTACATCCTGCTTGTTGGCTTGGTGCCTCTGTTAGCTGGTCAGGCAAGGGCAGCCCACACTCCCTGAAGTTTCGAATCTCCCAGTTGTATACTTGTCTTGAACTTACACTGTGCAAAAGTATCAAGGTCAGAACATGATTGAAGAACCGTCTTCCTCTCTTTTAAGTCCCCACGATTATATGATATTGTTTTGCACTAAAGAAGGTTCGCTTAAAAATGAGGTTGAGATCCCTAAAGAAATTGCTTCAATCAGCAGCAGAGCTTAATGACTGTTAATGGGAAGTGGAGATAGGATAGTAAGTGTTACTTTGATTAATAAGAGAACTGCAGAGAATTTAAATTGTGCCACTGATGGATTATTTTCTTCAAGCTTGATAAGCACTTCTCATTTGTTCTTAAATTTGGTCAATACTGTTAAAGGCAGCAAAATGAAGTATAATTAATTCTATTACTGCTGCTCAGACCAAGTGTTACTAAGAAACAGATTATGATGCAGACGGCAGTGGGAGTCGCGGTGTTGACAGTTTGATTCTCTGAATACCTGTCATTGCTTGTTAGCCCGAAAGAATGAAGAAAATCTTTCTGTATCCTGATTTTGAGATACCCCAAACTGTTTTTTCATCTGTGCGTATTCCACAGGCCATAATATAGGAAATATCAACCGATGCTAGAATTATCCTGTTTTGGAAGTATAGAGAGTAAATACAAGATTGAGATAATACATTAGTTGAAACATTAAGAGATGTGTGCTTGTTTTGAATTAATCACTAAGAAAATGGGATATTGATTTGATGTTGAATGGCTATTGGAAGAAAGCTTTACATATTTCCTTTTCTTGAAGATTCTGCCCCTATTATAAACCAAGCTTCACTTTTGTTCTTAGTTTTATTCAGAGCTATTGATAAACAAATGGAATTTAGAAAAAAGATTATTTTGGTAGACAATTTTATTTGAGTACTAATAATGCCTAGGACATTAGATATATCCCTCCCTTGTTTTCTATAAACACCAGGATGGTTCAGTATTTTCTGAATAACTATTTTTCTTAAATAGCTATTCTATTAAAGCTGTCCCTACCTATTTATTTAAGAATTCAAATCACATTGTAAGTGAGGCTGAAATTCATGCCTGAATGTGGGCTGATATTTACAAGTTCTTACCTACTAGTTTTCAGCTTCTTAAGTCAGTGCTTCCCAGTCCTTCAGTTCATACACGAGGGCATATCTGGTTAATTCATGGAGCACTTCCAAGACTTAAAAAAGAAAGAAAAATTAATCTTACTTTATTTTTAAAGAAAATATGCAATGTGTCAATCCTGTTTCACGGAATCCACCAAATACAGCAGGATTTTACGACATGAGAAAGACTGGGCATCAGACTGAGCATGTAACCCTCTGCTCATACTTTCTATTTCCAAGTCTTCTGTTTTTCTCCAAAGTGTATAAATTTACTGGGTGAGTAACCTAGGAGTAATATAAAATCTAAGTGCTGTGCGTTAATAGTGCAGTTATAAAGTTTCTCTGAAGTTCTAATTTCATTATTAAAAATGTAAACCTCATCTATTATGAATTGAAGACTAATTTTCTTACCCAGATGTCCCATAAACATAATTTCTGAAGATGGGAAAATTATAGAAAGAGCATTTCAAGATGTGAAAGTCAAGCTATTCTAGAAGTTGTCTGCAGAATGTATCTTCAGAGATAGAATCCAGCGTGTGAGAAAGAGCCCAGAGCCATCAGGCTGCCAGAAACCCAAGCTCTGGGAGTTCTGCTGCTGAGCAGGGCTGAAAATCCTTGAACCAGTCTCTTGAGCCATCTGAGACTAAGTTTCTCCTCTGTAAAGTTGAGGGTTGGCTCAGCTGATCTCCCAGGTCCTTTCATCCTTGGAAACACTGATCTTTGAGTAAAGCTCAAGCATAAGATATTCAGATGATCTTCCAAAGACGTTTGCTCAAAATGATTTGTTCTGTACAGATACTGTTATTATAGAAGTGCTTACTGTGCTCAACCTCACAATCTTCCAGTGTGGAGAATTCATTCCACAGACATAACGTGGCCCCCACACATACCAGGCAGGATGTGGAATGGGGACTCCAGGCTTATTTGAGCTCGCAGGGAGCCTGCATGCTAGGAGAAGGCAGGCAGTAAACAAGTGCACAAATCTGCATGTGTGTAAGGTATCCTTTCAGATGGGTGCAGTGGAGAGATACAGCCAGGAAACAAGATCAGGTGTGGTCAGAGAAGGGCTTCTGGCAGGGTGAAACCCAGAGAGAGAACATCGGCAGCAGGGCAGCAGGGAGGAGAAGATGGAAGGCAGAACGCAGCCGTCCTTGCTGAACGCCTGGGCAGAGAGAAGCCTGGAACTCATCTGCATCGTCTCACCACACTGTCTCTGTTTTTCTACTAAATATACTTGAAATGTGCACTTGTTTTTCTTTGGGTTTTTTTTTTTTTTTTTTTTTGTAGAGACAGAGTCTCACTTTATCCCCCTTGGTAGAGTGCCGTGGCGTCACACAGCTCACAGCAACCTCCAGCTCCTGGGCTTAGGTGAGTCTCCTCCCTCAGCCTCCCCAGTGGCTGGGACTACAGGCGCCTGCCACAACGCCCAACTAGAAATGTGCGCTTGTTAATTCAAGAAAGCAAAGCAGAGAAATGGTTGTTCCCGTTGCTTTTCATCCAGCCATCCCCAGCTAAGCAATTCGAATCATCTTGGCTTTGGTTTTCCAGATTGCTGCAGACAATTCGAGTTGACAAACTTCGAGTTGGGTTATTTTCATTCATACTGTATCTGTGTTTGCCCATAGAATTTGGTACAACTTATGACTTTAGAATTACTGTATAATGCTCAGAGGTGTGAAATGCCATTTCGAGTAATGCCTTTCTTCAGTTAATATAGATAAATATTGATAGCAGGCAGCAGTAAAACAAGTCATTAAATTCTTCAGTGCAAGTGTGTCCCACATGGCTGGAAGCTACAGAAATCACGCCCGACTCCAAGGAAACCACCTCATGTGATGAGAGAGCTCCCAGATTTCCAGCTTCCTTATTCCAAATTGGAATACAAGGGAGCGTGGGTGAGGCACGGGAAGCAACAGCCAGTGGAGGAGACAGGGCCTGTAGGTTAGATTGTCCTCTTAGCATGTTTTGCCACAGTTCGTTCTTTCTTTTTTTTTTTTTTTTTGAGACAGAGCCTCAAGCTGTCACCCTGGATAGAGTGCTGTGGCATCACAGCTCACAGCAACCTCCAATTCCTGGGCTCAAGAGAGTCTCTTGCCTCCATCTCCCAAGTAGCTGGGACTACAGGAGCCCGCCACAACACCCGGCCATTTTTTGGTTGTAGCCGTCATTCTTGTTTGGCGGCTCGGGCTGGATTCGAACCTGCCAGCTCAGGTGTACGTGGCCGGTGCTTTAGCCCGTTGAACCACAGGCGCCGAGCCCACAGTTCTTTCTTTTATCATCCTTATGAATTCCCAGGAGAGCAAGAAATCTCTGAAAAAATGGCAATCAGCTATAAACAGGAGGTCTGGCACTCTGAAAACAAAGAAACTTTAAATCGAAACTAGAAACCCTATAAAACCAGCTAAAGATTTGGAGAGTAATAAACCCTTCCTCTGCTGCAGTTTCAATTATTTGACTTCGGTGTCTGTCGTGGGGCAGTAGAACTTGGTGTGGGTCACTGAGAGGCGTGGGGTGGGAGTGGGGCAGTAGGTGATGGTTACGGGGCCAGATAACGTGTTTATGTTGCCTGAGTCTTAGGATGAAAAATGAAAGGAAGCTTTTTCTCGTTTTATAACGCCATCCTCAAGGATTCCACCCTGGGATAGAGCGTGGCGCTCTGCAGTGCGGAGTACGCTTTCTTCAAGGTGTTTTTAATGGGCTGTGGGCTGTCAAAGACAACGCTCTGATAATGAGGCTGAGAGCCCCACATGCCGAGAAAGCTCTGTAATGAGGGAGGAGGACAATTTGTTACAGTTATGTGGTTACTTGGCCATAATATCTTTTTGAGGTTTATTAAATCATATAAAATTTCAATTTACACTGTAATATTCTATAAAAGATGGAGCACGCAGAAGTAATAAGTATGACAACATTTCTTTCATTTAGGAATCGTAGTGTTGATTGTGTTAACACTGCCACATCCAGCAGCAGGATTATTTATGTTGGGACAGTAATTTTCTATCTCCAACTTAATTTTGTAAAAGTTAATTACAAATTAGAATAAAATGAATGCAGTCATGAAAGGCAGGGGAATGTGGAGATAGGATGTTATGGGGAGGAGCATACGTGTCTTTATGAAGGCTGTTGGCTTTTTCCTCCAAAAAATGGACTGTCTGTGAAGAATAGAGAGCATCTCAGGGGTCGTCCCAGAGAACCTCCTTCCTGGCCCTGTCTGGTAACCGGGCCCAGAAAAGTCACAAAACCTGCCACAGTCCCTGGAATGTCGTGACAGTGTGAGGACGAGAACTCAGTGTTCCTGACACTGGGCCAGTCAACTTTCACTTACCTTTAATGTGGAGATAGTTTTGTTTTTGTCTTAAAAGTGAGGCGTGAGGAGGCTTAGGAGAGGGGAACGTTTCTCCACATTTAAAGAGTAGAAACCCAAAGTTGAGATGGTCCGAACTGCTATCGCTGGGAATGGCTGCATGAAAAGCAATGGGAACAACCATTTCTCTGCTTCGTTTTCTTGAGTTAGCAAGAGCATATTTCAAGTATATTCAGTGGAAAAACAGAGACGGGGTGGTGAGGCAATGCAGACGAGTGCCATGCTTCTCTCTGCCTAAGCGTTCAGCAAGGAAGGCTGAGTTATCCTTCCATGCTCCCCTCTCGGCTCCCTGGTGGCCAGCGTTCTCTTTCTTGGTTTCACCTTGCCAGAAGCCCTTCTCTGGCAACATTTGATCCTGTTTCCTTCTCCCATTGGCTCCAAAAGCCAATCTGCGCCCAGGGAGATGGAAAATGGAAGTACAAGACTCGCTCAGATGGGGACCTTCTCAGACAAATTCCTTTTCCAGTTATCCATGGCCACTGGTAACAACAAAGTTTCTCGGACAGACTTTCTTGCAGAGTAACCCAACAAAAGAGCCACTTACAGCCCCACAGGTTTCTCTCCAGCCAGCCAGACCCCCAGGAAGGAGGGAGCACCAAAGAGGAGAACTGAAACAGAAATGACAAGAAGCCCCGGGCCCTTCATTGACACTTTTATCTGGGATTCCTTCAAGGACATTTGGGCCTGGTCCCAGAGAAGCCAGTGAACTCGATGACGCCCCACTTGTTTTCACATTCCCCCCAGTCTTCCCAAATCAGATGATATCGCCTCTTTCCTATCCTCACCACCATACTGGACCCATTTGGGGGCCCTGTGAAATATCATGATTGACTCACTAGGTGAAAGACTTTTATATTTCGTTTTTAATAGAGCAAAAGTGACTCTAAATTTGTTAATATTCTTTAGGTTACATAGGACAAATTACAGATAAGTGAATCGGTAATGAAATTTGTAATGAGAATTTCTCAAGTATGAAATGTTGGCGCAAGGAAAGTTAATTGCGGGATTTTACAGCCATTATAGTTTATATCATAAATGCAAAAATGACTAGGGCCATTTAATTACAGTAGGAACACACTAAATTTTTATGGAGTGCCATTTTGTTAAAGAGGTACTCAGAGCATTAAGAGCAAATACCTCCTAACAGTAGGTCCAGGTAGTTTTCAAAACATCAAATAAATATGCTATTGCTACAAAATTGTTCCTTAGATACTATAATTGACACGATGACTAATGAGATGAGTTTATTCTCATGGCTTCACATACTCAATTTACAGTGTCTGAAAGTTATTTTTTCTGCCATGCTTAGACCTGGAAGGAACCAGAAAAATCCCTCTTGGAAAACACTATCTCTGCTGCTTCTCTAATTAACCTTCAAAAATGCATTTTGAAATATAGAAGTTGGTGCCTGGCATAGAAATTGGATTGTCTCAGAAAAAAGACCCAAGTGCTAATTTGTTCCTTATTAAAAATCCGACATGTCAAAGTTATAGAGGGAGTTAATGTCTTGGAGCTTTCAGCAGGGCCCAGGAGCAGCTTTTCCTGAGAGCTGGGCTCATGGGGACAGTTCTGGCTACCTGTTCCCCCAGAAGCCGGTGCTGTAGCCCCCAGGCCAGGCTCGAGCCACCTTGGCACTGTGGGCATCAACTCTCCTAGTCTCTAGTGGAAGGAGGTGACTCCAGGGACAGACACAGAATTCCTTGCATCCTCCCTCAGTATGAGCTTGGGGATGCTTCTTCTCATCCCAGGCCTCAGGGGCTTTCAGAATGGGAAAGAAGATTTCATAGGGAAAAAAGCTATATTCCTATATTCACTCTGGATCCCTGAAAATGTTTCAGATTATTTTGGAAACCAAGGGTTTTATCCGCCCCCCTCCACCATTGTTCAGGGAAGGGCTAGGAAGGAGATTCTTCTAGATAGCATTCTTCCCCTGTGAAAACCAAATTGAAAACATATGTAGTCTCCCATGTTCGACCAAGGGAGCTGAAATTAAAAAACTATTGATTTAGGCTCAGGGCCTGTGGCTCAACGGGCTAAGGCGCCAGCCACGTGCACCTGAGCTGGCGGGTTCAAATCCAGCCCGGGGCTGCCAAATAACAATGACGGCTGCAACCAAAAAATGGCCGGGCGTTGTGGCGGGAGCCTGTAGTCCCAGCTACTTGGGAGGTGGAGGCAAGAGACTCACTTGAGCCCAGGAATTGGAGGTTGCTGTGAGCTGTGATGCCACAGCACTCTATCCAGAGTGACGGCTTGAGGCTCTGTCTCAAAAAACAAACAAACAAAAAACAAACAAACAAAAAAACAAACTATTGATTTAGAAAAACCTGTGTTCAAGACCCTGCTCTGCCATCTAGTAACCAAGAAACTTTGAGTCTCTGTGTCTGAGTAGGAAAAAACACAGATTATTTTTCCTCTGAGCTAGCACTACAAGAATCAACACAGAAGACTTCTGTGACAGAGGAGTGGGGCTTTCTCTCCAGCAACAAGTAAGAAATCAGTTTTGCAGTGGACACCAGCAGGGTGCCCTTCAATTCAATTTGGACATGATCCACCTGGAGTCAGCGTCAGCTCACGCAGGTTAAGGGCTTAGTTTCACAAGACTGCCCCCCATTCCAGTGCCAATCACAGCTCTTTATGATGCTATGGAAATAGTTGTTACATTACAGTTTAGGGAACAATGACAAGGGAAAAAGTCTGTCGTGTTCAGTAGAGATGCAATTTTTTCCCTAATGTTTCTGTTCTGTAGTTGGTTGAATCCATGGACATGGAATCCATAGACACACAGAAGGCTGACCATGCAATATAATATGATTCAGCCTTAAAAATGAGAAAAATTCTGACATAAGCTACAATATGGATGAACCCTGAAGATATTATGCTCAGGGAAATAAGCTAGTCACAAAAGGTGAAATAATGTAAGACTCCATTTACATGACACCCCTAGGGTAGTCAAATTCAAAGAAATGGAAAGTAGAACCGTCATATCTAAGAGAGAAATGTAGAGTTAGTATTTAGTAGGTACAGAGTTTCAGTTTTTCATGATGAAAAGTGTTCTTGAGCTGGATGGGGATGATGGTGGCATAACATTGTGAATATACAAGGTCTGACAATTAAGTTCAGGAACTAATCCTAGAAAAAGGGTACGTAGGTACCTGATTGCCAAACAGCACTATGGTCACCTTCCAAGTACTCCCCTTGGGAAGCTATGCACCCATGCCTGTGCCTAGTCACCCTTCACAGCAATTTTGGAACTGTTTTTCTAGAATGGTCATCAGAGCTTACTTACTACTCCTTGGCCATCTTATTACTCCTTGGTGTTCTAAATGTTGTCAAAATGTCTTCCTTTTAAAGAAAAAAAGTCACAGGGAGCCAGATCAGGTGAGTTGGGAGGGTACTCCAATGCCTTTATTCGTTTACTGGCTAAAAACTCCTTCACGGACAGTGCTGTGTGGGCTGGTGCGTTGCCATGATGAAAGAGCTTGCCTTTCTCATGCCAAGATTTTCAGTTAAGAATTTCCTGTTTTCCTACTCCTGTTTGCTTGGTCTGCTGTGCTTCTCACTGTCAGCCAATGATTTTGATGCACAATTCAATAAATTTTTGCAATGTTTTCATGAGTTCTGCTCATTACTGGCCTCCCTGGCCTCTCTTCAACAGTGTTGCTCTCCCCTTAGAGAAATGTTTAATCCATTTGTACACTGCCGTTCTCTTTTGCAACATTACCCTCACAAATGTGGGCTAACATGTCCCTGATTTCATTTCCACTCTTGTCAAGTTTAATAGGAAATTTAATGTTTGTTCATTACCTTAATTCAAGTTCCAACATTCTCGAGACAGCACACAAAAACACACAACTGTAATGAACATCACTCAGCAAGCCACCACCACACATAGACATGAACACAGCTGGGAGACACTGATATACAAAGGTTAAGAAACTTCAACAAGTTGTTTATACAGTGCTGCCAACATGTATGCACGATGGAATGTTCATGAACTTAATTGTCAGAACTTGTACTTAAAGCTGCTGACTGTACACATAAAAATGGTTAAGATGGTGAACTTTAGGTTATGTGTATTTTACCAGAATTAAAAATAATAACTTTTTAAAAGCACAGAACATCTAAGGTTCTCAACCTCTGTACTTAGGATGAACTTCACCAGGGTCTGTGAATCTCCTAAAATTGCATGAAAAAATTTGTATGAGGTATGCTTTTCCTTAATAGTGTCTATCTGACAAACCAACCAGAAAATATTAATAGTTTACACTTTCATTGTAGGAATAATTTAACTATACTTATGTCATGATCTATAACCCATTTCCTCCAATATGGTTGTATAAACTACATAAATGAAAATCAACAGTGCTTAGAGAACAATGGCCCATTGGGCATTGGACAGGCTGGTGCAGAGTGATGAGAGAGATGGGATCAGGTATCTGTCGCTGGCCCAGGTGAGTGGGATGAAGGTACCAGGAACTGAGAAAACATGTAACATACATTGCATACATGAGACTAGTAAATGTAACATTCATATGGTCTATTTTTTTTTTGTAGTGGTCACTATTTGATGTGTCTTCAAGTATCACACTGTGTGTTGTTTTTAAAAGTATAAAGCAATGCCTTCCAAACACTCTTGTGAGGTTTGAACGAGATGCTACACAGGTAACAGTAAGCGTATGTGATCTGTGATGCCACCAGGCTGTTAGGAATCCTCCTAGCCAGCGTCCTTGCTGGTGGACATGTCTGATGACTGCCCTCGTTAGTCACATTTCAATTGTTAATATTGAGATTTGGGGAATTTACAAAGGTTATGGGATGTGGCCTCACAATGTCAAGAATTTGCTCCGTGTAAGTATGCATATGTGTGTTGTGTTGCATGTATATGTGTGTGTGTGTGTTAACCATCCCTGGCTCACACAGATGAGAGAGCAGACGATGACCTTTCTGATGTGATTGGAAGAGCAGTGGCCCTAAAATACCATTCTCATCACGTGGCATGATACTGCCAAGCCCTCTGCTAATTTATCCAAATTAAGGCAGTAATTCCATTCTCTACAGCAGTGGTCCCCAAGCTTTTTGGTGCCAGGGACTGATTTCATGGAAGAAATTTGTCCACGGACAGGAGGATGGGGGACATCAGATGCTCATAAGGAGGTGCAACCTAGATCCCCCACCTGCACAGTTTACAGTAAGGTTTTGCTCCTGTGAGAATCTCAGGTGGTGATGTAAGCAATGGGGTGCGGTGGTGGGGCCAGGTTCCTAAAAGGCCTCCAATCTGAGCCCCAGGGGTTGGAGGTTGCAGCTCCAGAAGTGTCTCAATTAAACTTCAAATTGCCTCGTACTACTTTGGTAGGGCTGCCATAACAAAAGCCACAGACCTGGGGGCTTACACAACAGATATATGTATATATTTTTATCACAGTTTTGGAGGCTGGAAGTCCAACACAGAGATGTGGACAGGGCTAACTTCCTCTGAGGCCCCTGTTCCCAGCTTGCAGGTGGCTGCCTTCTCTCTGTGTCCTCATGTACCTTTTCTCCGTGGTGTCCCTTCCTCTTCTTATGGAGACACCAGTCAAATTGGTTAGCGCTGATCCTCAGACCTTGTTTTTCCTTAATCACCTCTCTGCAGCTCCCGTCTCCAAATAGAGTCACAGTCTGAAGTGCTGGTGTTAGCAGGTCAACACAGATAATTAGAGAGACACAATCCAGCCCCTCACGACCCCCGAGAGAGGTAACATTAGATATTGCTTGGGGGGGGTGTCACTGGAAGGACATTTTTGGTTCCTTTGCTGCACACCTGATACTTGAAGGTGGGTCTTTGTGGGAATTATGGGGCTTTTAGTTGCAGGGCTAACTTGAGGAGGGGAATTTTGGAGCAGGGGCCCTGACTTCCTGTGTAGGGAAGTCCTGTCTGGGGGTCTCCACATGTATGCTGAGGAGCTCCAAAGAAAGGTGGGACCCCCCAAGGATGTTGGGGGCCACCAGGAGGTGGAAATTTGAGGCAAAGAAGAGAGCTAAGAGCCACCGGAGACAAACCCTCCGATTGTCCTTGAGTTTTGCCCCAGGTGGAATGATTGTCCTGTCCAATCATTCCAAGAAATAACTTGGCTGCCGAGCCTCCTCCCACTGGTGGTGACAGGGCTTCTTCTTTGCATCCTCACTCCCTCTCCCAGCCAGCGGCAGGCAGCTTCGGGGGCTCCCCTGCTTCACTCCTCGCCCACACCCAGCAGGGGCCTCCTGAGGAATTTATCTGATTTAGCAGCCCATGTGAAGAAGAGAAGGTGGAGCCCTTAGCATAGAAAGTTCCCCAGGGCTTTGGGGTGTCCGGCAATCTGACATCAATGCAGGGTTTACACCAAGTCACCTCAGAGTGGGCTGTCAGTGTGTCACCAGCAGACAAAGATTATCCTCTAAGGCAGGGCTTCCCACTGTTTTTATCTCACAACACACTTGAACCTGTAATTAAACTTCCATGACACACTTACATTACGTTGATCAATAAAAAGAATAAAAAAGAAAGAATATACCTATTGTGCTTTGAACTTCTTTCAAAAATGATTTAATTAATTATCTTTAAAAAATTTTTTGGCACATCTAATATCCTCTGACTGCACGCTGGTTACAAATCACTGCTCTAAAGGCTGATGACGTGAAGAAGCTCCCTGGAACCAATAGCCCTTCTCTTTATCTCCTGTCTTCAAGGTGAGGTCAGCAGGATACACTAGAAACCTGGGCTGAAAACCTAGCTGCTTCTATCAGTCACCTCTAGGTGACTTTGTGACCTCCTGCAAGTCTTTTAACCTCCTTGGAGCTCTCTTTTCTCATTAAGAAAATGAAGCAAATGAGGGTTGTCATGACTTGTGATTCTCAGTGGCAGGCAACTCCCCCAGAAGTTTGAATCTCCGTGTATGAAAAGTTTGAGAACAAAGCCAGGCTTGGTCTCTTCTTTTGGTTTATTTTCAGTCATAATATTTCAACTAATGTTAACAAAGGACATAGAATTTTTTTAAAAGAATTCTTACCTTGAAACTTTTAAACTTACAGAAAAGTTGCAAAAATAATGCAGAATTTCCATGTCCCTCCTGTGGTCTCCCCTGATGTCACCATCTTACATAACCACGGCACAACTGTGGAGACCTGGAAATTAATATTGGTACAATATCATTAAGTGAGCTGCAGTTCACTCCGAAGCTTGTTCTCCCACTGATGTCCTTTTCCTGTTTCAGGATCTACCCAGGGACTTTAACATGCCGTGAGCAGCTGTTTTTCCTCATCTTCTCCTCTTGGTTCTGGTTCCCTGTTTTCTCCTTATCCTTCATGACCTTGACAGTTTGCAGGAGTACCCGACCACTTCCACTGAAGACTGCCCCCTCAGTTTGGGTTCATTCGTGTTTTCCTATAAATGGAGTCAGGTTATGCATTTTTGGCAAGAATCCCACAAAATTGTGCCCTTTTTCAGGGCATCGTATCAAGGGGGTCGTGATATGACTGGTGACATTTATTTATTATTTTTTTATTTTGGGGGATTCATTGAGGGTACAAGAAACCATGTTACACTGGTTGCATTTGTTAGGAAAAGACCCTCTTACAATCGTGTTTTGCCCCCAAAAGGTGTGGCACACACCAAGACCCCAAGATCCCATCCCCCTTACTCCTTCCCTCTCTCTGCTCTTCCTTTCCCCACCCCTCCCTGGATTTTCTGATTCTTAATCCTGGTGCTCACCCGGAGCTGGTGTTTGCTTAGTCTGGGGAGCACAGTCCAGGCTCTCCTTTGTTGTGCTTCCCAACTGGAATGTTTCTAGTTTTCAGCTGAGCCTGCTGGATTATGCCGACCCAGGCTCAGTGGAGGCAGAATGAAGCTCCTGCTTTGTGCAGCTTGCCTGGACCTCCTTGTGCTTTGATACTTAGGAACTGACTGAGAGCTGCCTTATTCTAGGAGGAACGCTTTGCCTCTGGTTGACTTCCTACCTCTTTCAACCTTTTCTGAGCATTTAAATAGATCATAGGCAGAAGTTAATTGGAGATAAAAGTTTGCAGTTAAGTAGGCAGATTGTAGCACAATATCCATATAATGTGAAGTAACTGGGGCTCTCTCAGGGTCATTGAAATGTACAAAGGTATTCTTCCAATGCATTTTTAAAACCTAGATAAATTGTGTGTCATATAAAATGCATTATAAAACGTTCCAATTGAGTCATTGGATTAAATGAACCTTTCAACACCTTCCAGAGGAAAAGAGATGGTATTTGGTGTGATGGAGTAGTCAATGCTTGGCTTCACACTTAGTGGTGCAGCAATCTTCCAGGAAGACCTTACTTAAAAAGAGAAATAAAAAGAAATAAACCAATGAACTCATGACTTTGTATTAGATATAACATATATTTTTTTTAAATCAAGACTTTCAGGTTATTACTAGGGAGGAAAATGATGCCTAAGCTCTAACCTTCTTTTCAGCCACTACTAAAGTGATAGCTAATCTACCCCTCCCCCACCCAACATGCACAACTGCCCATCAAATGATGTATTACTCATATGCTAAAAGCTGTCTGGATTTGTCTCTCTTCCATAAATAGCAAGTGTAACCATAGAGTAAATTAGAAGATCTGCTAATGTCACATTTAATAGGAAGCTGGAAGTTAATCCCTGACCAAATTCAGGGATTCAGATGAACCCATTCTTAATTCAGATGAATAAGAACAGATATAACCAACATGTTAAAAAAAGTTGAATTTTTTGAGTCTTTAATTTCTTTATTCTGAACCTATGTTTTCAGAAATTGATGTAAAAGATTCCGTCAATTTGGAATTCATTTAGATAGCTTCATATTTGGAGAGGAGTATAAGGTTACCCTTAGAGATATTTAATTTTTCTTTCTTTTTTTTTTTTTTTTTTTTTAGACATAGTCTCACTATGTTGCCCTGGGTAGAGTGCTGTGGTGTCACAGCTCATAGCAACCTCAAACCTCTTGGGCTTAAGCGATTCTCTGGCCTCAGCCTCCCGAGTAGCTAGGACTACAGGCACCCACCACAACGCCCAGCTATTTTTTTGTTGCAGTTGTCATTGTTTAACAAGCCCAGGCTGGGCTCGCACCCGCCACTTTTGATACATGTGGCCGGCGCCCTACTCCTTGAGCTATGGACGCCCAGCCAGAGATATTTAATTTCATTTGAGTAACATTGTACTGTTGTCTGTTTGTAGACTAATTGAGAGAAATTTTCTAATCCTTCACTGCTTAATTCCAAAGACTACCTCTCTTGTTCTTTTTCTACCGTCATGTGACTTGCAGCCTCTTTCTGTATCTCAGACTTTTTACCAAGTTGTCTATGATGTCTTCAGTTTATTTTCCAACTTCAAGGCAATATCTTGTTCAAGTATTCTTATTTTCTTGCTTCCTATATGAATATCTATACTATGACTACTTTTCTAGAATTTGAAGAATCTGAGGATAGAGGACTTGCTTCTGCTCTTGGATGGTGATGATAAGCTAGAATAAGGAAGAAATCAAATTTGTATATCTATTTTTTAAATTTAATTTCATTAAATCCATAACTGTATACATTTACGGGGTACAATGTGATGATTTGATAAACAATGTGAAATGCTTAAATCAAAGTAGTTAACATAACCATCACCTCACTTATTCTTTTTGTAACACATTTATAATATACTCTTAGTTGTTTTGAAATGTACCCTTGCATTGCACGCATTAGGTGAGATCTTACCAACTACTCTCCCTCAACTTGCCACCCCCCCTTCTCCCCTCCCCTTTCTCTCTTCTCCCCTCTACTCTCTCTCTTATTCTCTCCCTACTCCCTCCTCTTCCTTCCTTCTTTCTGGTTTATATTTGTGTTTTATCATTTGTATGAATGTGTAAGTGACTATATAATGGTTTAATAATAGTATTGAGTACATTGGTTACTTTTTACCCCATTCTTGAGATACTTTACTAAGAAGAATATGTTCCAGCTCCATCCAAGTAAACATAAGAGATGTAAAGTCTCCATCTTTTCCATGGCTGCATAGTATTCCATGGTATAACTATACCACAATTTGTTAATCCATTCATGAGCTAATGGGCATTTGGGATTCTTCCATGACTTGGCAATTATGAACTGGGATACGATAAACATTCTGGTGCAAATGTCTTTTTGTAAATGATTTTTGTTCATATGGGTAGATACCTAGTAACGGAATTGCAAGATCAAAAGGCAGGTCAGCTTTTCATTCCTTGAGACTTCTCCGTAATTCTTTCCAAAAAGGCTGTTTTAGTTTGCAGTCCCACTAGTAGTATAGAAGTATTCCCTTCTCTCCACATTCACACCAACTTCTGCAGTGTTGGGATTTTCTGATGTGGGCTAATCTTACTGGAGTTATGTGCTATTTCAAAGTGGTTTTGATTTGCATTTCCCTGACCATTAAAGATGATGAGAATTTTTTTTTTTTTTGCAGTTTTTGGCTCGGGCTGGGTTTGAACTCACTCTGGCATAGGGTGCCGGTGCCCTACTCCCTTGTGTCACTGGCATCACCCAAGATGATGAGCATTTTTTCGTGTGTTTGTTGGCCATTCTCCTTTCATCTTCAGAGAAGTTTCTGTTCAACTCTCTTGCCACAGAGAAATGGGGTTGTTTGTTCTTTTCTTATTGATTAATTTGAGTTCTCTATAGATTCTAGTTATCAGATCCTTGTCAGAATTATAATGTGCAAAAATCTTCTCCCATTCTGAAGGCTGTATGTTTGCTTTACTTGCAGTGCCCTCAGCTGTGCAGAAGCTTTTTAGCTTGATCAGATCCTGGGGGTGGGGGAGGGTCATCCTCATAAAATATTTTCCCAGGCCAATATCTTCAAGTGTTTTCTCTGTACTCTCTTCTAGTATTTTTATAGTTCCATGTCTTCATTTAAATCTTTTATCCAGTGAGAATCAATTTTTGTTAGTGGTGAAATGTGATGGTCTACTTCCAGTCTTCTACAGTTTGCTAGCCAGTTGTCACAGCACCATCTGTTAAATAGGGAATCTTTTCCCTAATGTATGTTTTTGTTAGGCTTAACAAAGATCAAACGATGATATATGGCTGGTTTCATCTCTAGGTTATCTATTCTGTTCCATATATAGCTTTCTATTTTTGTGCCAGTACCATGCTGTCTTGATAGTATAACCTCAACTCTGGTAATGTGATGCCTCCTGATTTGTTTTTATTTCTAAGTAATGTATTGGGTATTTGAGTTTTTTTCTGATTCCATGTAAGATGAAGTACTATGTTTCAAGTTCTTCAAAGTATGACATTGGTGCTTTGATAGGGATTGCATGAAATCTGTAGATTGCTTTGAGTAGTACGGACATTTTAACAATATTGATTCTTCCCAGCCATAAGCATGGTTTGTTTTTCCATTTTTTAAACATCTTCAGCTACTTCTCATAAGCGTCTTTTATGTCTTTTGTTAGATAAATTCCCAAGTATTTCATCTTCTTTTGGCAGTACTGTAAAAGGAATAGAATCCTTGACTATATTTTTAGCTTGACTATTGTTGGTATATATGAAAGCTACTGATTTGTAAGTATTTATTTTATTTTCTGAGATGCTTCTGTATTCCTTCATCTCTTCTATGAGCTTTGTTGTTGAGTCCTTGGGGTTTTCCAGGTATAAGATCCTGTCATTGTGAAGAATGAGACTTTGATCTCCTCTGACCTCCTTTGAATACCCTTGATTCCCTTCTCTTGTTGATTGCAATGGCTAGGACTTCCATTACTATTTTGAATAGCAGTGGAGACAATAGGCATCATTATTTAGTTCCAGATCTGAGAGAAAATGTTTTCAATTTTACTCCCTTCAATATTATATTGGCTGTGGGTTTGCTATAGATAGCCTCTATCAGTTTAAGAAATGACTCATCTAAGACTATTTTCTTAAGTATTCTGATCATGAAAGGATGCTGGATTTTATTAAAAACTTTTTCTGCATCAATGGATAGAATCATATGGTCTTCATTTTTTATTTTGTTTATGTGGTGTATTACATTTATAGACTTACATATGTTTAACCAACCTTGTAACCCTGGGATAAAACCAACTTGACATGATGCGTAATTTTTTTGATGTTTCATTGAATCCTTTTTGCTAGGATCTTATTATTTCTTGTTATTTTTCCTTTATTGTTTCTGGATGATGTTAGTGATTTTACTTTTCTATTTCTGGCTATACTAGCCAAAGGTTTATCAATTTTATTAATCTTTTCAAAGAACAAATGTTTTATTTCTTTGATCTTCTGGGTAATTCTTTTGTTTTCAATTTCATTTAATTCTGTGGCAAATTTGGTTATTTATTTCCTTCTGTTGGGTTTGGTGTTGGATTGTTCTTTCTTTTCTAGTTGCTTGAGATGAACTTTTAGGTTTTTGACTTTCTCTCTTTCTGTGATTTAATGAAGACTTCTAACGCTATAAATTTCCTTCTTAGAACTGCCTTTTTAGTATCCCACAGGTTTTGATAATTTGTGTCTTCATTATCATTTTGATCCAAAAATTTGATGATTTTCTTCTTAATCTTGTCTTTGACCCAGCTATCATTCAGCCTAAGGTTATTTAGTTTCCATGACTTCGTTTGAATATGAAGATTTCTGTTGCTGTTGAGTTCAACTTTTATTTTGTTAAGGTCCAAGAAGATACAAGAATAATTTCTATTCTTTTAAATTTGTTGAGGTTAGACTTATGTCCTAAGATGTGATCAATTTTGGAGGATGATCCGTGGGCTGCTGAGAAGAATGTATATTCAGTTTTATTAGGATGAAATGTTCTGTATGGGTCTGTTAAGTCCATTTGTTCTAGGGTCAAGTTTAAGTTCATTATTTCTTTGTTTAATTTCTTCTTTGAGCATCTATCTAGAATTGACAAAGGGGTTTTAAAATTTCTGACTATTATAGTGTAGGAAGATATCACATTTTTCATATCCCTTAAGGTTTTCTTTATAAATTGAGGAGCAATTAGGTAAGGTGCATAAATGTTAATTGTTGAAATCTCCTCATGTTGAGTGTTTTCCTTGACAAATATGTAGTATCCATCCTTTTCTTTCCTTTTCTTTGTTGGTTTAAATCCTATTGTATCTGCATATAAAATTGCAACCCCTACTTTTTTTCTGATTTCCATTTATCTATATTATAGATGTCCATCCTGAGTCTTTTTTTATTCTTTGAGGTAAGATGAGTCTCCTGTAGGCAACAGATACCTGGCCTGAATTTTTGTATCCAGTCAGCCAACCTGTGCCTCTTTAGAGGACAATTTAAGTCATTCACACTAATTGGGAGAGTTTACAGGTATTTTGGGTGTCATATTTTTCAAAGGTCCCAGATTTTCTTGCAGGCTCTGGTGGGGCCAAGAGAGGAGGAAATGAACTGAGATTCTTGAATGTGCAAGGATGATATTGCAGAGTTGGGCTGGCCCCGTAGCGGAGAGAGGGAGGACCAATTTCCTTTATGAGAGAAAAAATAGACTTAATCAGATCACAGGGCCTTAATGAAACTGAAAGAGGTCAGGGCATGAATCCCACCAGCTGCCAAATTAACAGCAGATGCCAGCAGAATGCCCATTAGTAGTTGTATGATTGCCAGTCTGAGAAAAGCGTAAGGATGGAGAATGTAAATCCCAGACCTCCTCTTCCTACTGGCAGGAAGACATAGAAAACAAATTTCATATACCTAAAAGTCCTTTGGGGGAAGAGAAAGGCAAAAGAAGGCATCTATCTGAAAGACTGGACTTTTATACAAAAAAGACTAAGTTCTGTAGAGAAAATTAGGTTAATTTGCAAGATAAGAATAAACAGTTTTTAATCACTACTCAGCAGGTGGGTGCTAATGAGGAAGATTGGACTGCTTACAGACAAAGTAAAGAAGCTAATTTTTTTTCTGCACTTTTGTGTGAAGTGAGAAAAATTTTGGGAACCTCAGCTGTCTGTGGTATATTATATGTAGGGATGGTATATAGAGGGAAAGTTCATCTTAAACCTAAAGAAGCAGTAGTAACACAGGTGAAACAATTTAGAACTCATCCTCAGGTGTTTCTGGCAGATTGGGACCAGAATTTTCCACCCCTAGCTTGTTCTCATTACACACGAACACTGTGTATTCAGAAAAAAATAGAATAAAATAAGGGCTAATGAGAAATATAAACAACACAAGAAATCTGGGGAGAAAACATTAACACTCTTTTGGGAATTATGAAAGACTCCATTGAAGAAGTAGTCTTTGTAATGTGCCCTGAAAGATTAGTAGAATTTCAAAAGAAGACTGTGGAAGAGCTCACAATCAAGGGATTATAAAACATTCATTGGGAGAAATGAAATGTCCCACCTGTACATGATGTAGAAAGAGCACAGAGGGAAGGACTCAGGAGGTGGGGCTGAAAAGCCAAATTTGGACCAAGCTGGGAGGGCAGGGTCAAGAGTTTGCACTTTTTTCTACAGAATATTTGTATCTATGGATGGATTTTGTTCACCTCACACTTTTTTGGGAACTCCTCAATGACTCCTCTTGGACAACTACATATGCTAGGATGGATTTAACAACATCTACCAAGTGTCTCACAGGAAAAAGAAGTGTCAGGTCACAAAAGTTTGGAAAATAACCTACGTCAATGTCTCCTTTATAAAATTCCTGGAGATTCACAATAAACATTTGCCTATTAAGAGTTCTAAGAAATCTAATAGTAAAGAAATCTGCTTATTATTATTTATGTCATTTAAGCCAGCCTATCTTGGACAAATGGATTAATTTTTTACATTAACTTATTAACATCTTCTAAACGTAATGTTTCTTCTTTGACTTATAATATTTGGATTCCTTGCATGAAATTTGAAACTCTTCATGATCCTGTCCTCTTTGTGAAATGAACTTCTCCTTCAGCATTTCCTGAGCTGCTATATTTCTTAAGATTCACCTGCTATTTCCTTTTAAGAAAGTATTTTGTTAACAAAAAGAGAATTCGTGTTCTTTTCTTTTTTCTCTCATGAACCCTTTATGGTATATATTTATGATGATTGTCTTTCTCTACTACACTTTGAAACTAAAGTAGAGGACATACCTTTTCAGTTTTTGCATTTCCATTACTTAAGACAGTGTTTGGCACATAGCAAGCACTCAACTTATGTTAAGTATGTTAAATAAATAAATAATTCCACATCAACTCTATAAATAATTATGATAGAGGTGTGGGAAATGAACTTGAGGAAAGAAGACAGTGGAGGCAATCTTGTGGGAACATATTGCAGTTGTGAGAGGGTGCTTAGATCTGTCCCAGAGTTGCAGCAATAGGGACAGAAGGGGGCCAAGATTTGCTGAGGATCTGTCATATGGCAGGACCTGACAAGTTGTACGTCTTACTTTATCCTCACCAACACCTTTACTGGACAGGTCACTGCTCCTTTCTGGAGTCTCAGAATGCCCGCCTTGTTAACAGCTTTTTAAAAAAGTTCTCTATGCAGATGCAGTCATGCTGTGTCTTGTGTGATCTGTCCACTTTAGCCACATTTGACTGCATCATGAATGAGCATCAGTCTCCAAGGCAGTGATTCATAGCTTATCAGTGCTTTAGTTTGCAAGGGACAGGCATCAAATTCTGTCTTAAAGACAGAGTTCTATTCTGAATAGTAACTAAATATGACCCTATCTCTTAGGCATCTTAGAAATGAAACCCATACACTAGGTATCCACCTAGAAGAACAAAAATCATTTTACCACAAAGGCATTTACACTAGAATGTTTATTGTGGCTCAGTTCATAATTTCCAAGTCATGGAAGCAAACTAAGTGCCCATCAACCCATGAAATCAACAAACTGTGATACACACACACACACACACACACACACACTATGGAATATTATTCAGCCATTAAAAAGGTGGAGACTTACATCTTTTACATTCATCTGGATGGAGTGGAAATACATTCTTCTTAGTAAAGTATTGCAAGAATGGAAAAATTAATATCCAATGTACTTCTCCATACTAATATGAACTCAATACATGTTCCTACATGTTCCTGGTGTAGGACCCAAATCGGGGTCCAGCTGGGATGGGCACCCCCCAAGGAAACAGTCACCAACTCTCGAGTCGATGCAAAAGCAAGAGGTAGTTTATTTCTGACGCGTCAGGGTCCCTCAGCCGCTCGGGGGAAGGACCCCGTTTGGCTGTTACAGGCTGGTTTTTAAACTTTAAAACCACAAGAACAGGGGGTAGTAAAG
>CAUYON010128873.1:0-10083 GCA_963573935.1 Arctocebus calabarensis
CTTTGAGTGCTTGGGAGCATTGAAAAGCTTTGTCGTCAATGTCAGAAAACCTTTCTTCTGCTTGCTCCAGTCTGTTACTGAGGGATTCCACTGTATTTCTCAGACCTTTGGGGCCTGCAAATTCTTGTCTCAGTGTGTCAAAATCTTTGGTGATTTTGTCTTTGAATTCCTTGAATTCTTGAGACAACTTTTGATTTGCTCCTTGAATTTCTAATTCCAACTTTACCTCCATTCTATTAATCTTATTTACAATCCAAACTCTGAATTCAATTTCTGACATCTCAGCCATTTGTCTCTAAATGGGATCTTCGGGTGTATCTGCTGTATTGTTCCTTGGGGGAGTTGATCTACTCTGCTTATTCATGTTACTGGAGTTTTTTCACTGATTCCTCCCTATGATTATTTTACACCATTTGGCTAGATGAGTGGATAAGGTGAAGTTGGATTAGGGGGCTCTAGAATAGTGATTAACCAGCCCTTTACCCAAGATCTGTGACTGGTGTTTGTACCTTTTCCCTAGAGTTTTGCAAGGACCCATACAGTGCTATGGCCTGAGACACTGGGGACTTACTTGATGTGGTGGGGCTAAGTGCCTCTGTCTTATTTTCAGCTGGTCTCTGTCCTACCCTAGCAAATTAGTTACTCTGGTTGAAGTCTCAGCTGTGGAGAAATACCAGCAATTAAGTCACCCCACCCCACAGGCAAAAACTAGAAAAGGAAAAGCAAACTTTCCCACAACCACACACCCAGGGTACCACTTTGGATAGTCCTTGGGTGATTGGTCCAGTCTGAGAGATCCAAATCAATTGTCCCAGACAACACCTCATCTCAAGTGAGGAAGTTCAAATGGTCTCTGGCAACTAGATAGCAGGTCTGCTGGCAGCTCGAGTATGACTCGTTCTGGTGCTCCATGGAGTCAGAAGGACCCCCCAGCAAATGAATTAGTCTGGGAAGGTTGATGCCTCCTTCCCCACCTTGCACCTCTGTCACACCCAGTCAGTGGTAACCCCACAGGGCTATGACTCAGTTCCCTCCAATGAACAGATGCTCCAGGGGTTTGAGCCTGCCTGAGTCACAGAGAGATCTTATGTCTCCTTGGTCAGGCCTCTGCACTCTGCCACCATCTGGCAGGGGAAGCTGAGGCCTGACAACTTCAATGGTTAATGGAAGCTGCCCAGCCCATGCCCTGTCCTCACCTCTCAAGAAAATGCCTAAGAACCTGGACTCCAAGGAGGACCTCAGGGTGAGAGTGGAGGAGAGGGCTGGGAGTTCAGAATTGCAGGTAGAGAGTATATACAGTTTTATGACTGGCAGGAGAGTGCCATGGCACCCTAGTAGGGGAAGAAGGTCCAGTTTTTTGTTTTTTTTTTTTTTTTTGTAGAGATAGAGTCTCACTTTATTGCCCTCAGTAGAGTGCCATGGCGTCACACAGCTCACAGCAACCTCCAACTCCTGGGCTTAAGCAATTCTCTTGCCTCAGCCTCCCAAGTAGCTGGGACTACAGGCGCCTGCCACAATGCCCGGCTATTTTTTTATTGCAGTTTGGCTGAGGCTGGGTCTGAACCTACCACCTTCGGTATATGGGTTCAGTGCCCAACTGACTGAGCCACAGGTGCCGCCCCGAGGTCCGGTTTTTAGAGGGTCTCTCCTGTGGGATAAAATGGGAGGACATTTGAACTCTACTCACTTGTTTGTAGAAAGTATACTGCAAGCCATTCCCATGGGGAAGCCATTCCTATCCAGCTCAGGTACATGTGGCTGGCGCCTTAGCCACTTGAGCCACAGGTGCTGAGCCCCAATTTTTTTTTTGGAGACAGAGTCTCACTATGTTGCCCTCGGTAGAGTGCCATGGCGTCACAGCTCATAGCAACCTCAAACTCTTGGACTCAAGCAGTTCTCTTGCCTTAGCCTCCCAAGTAGCTGGGACTACAGGCACGTGCCACAATGCCAGCTAGTTTTGGGTTGCAGTTGTTATTGTTGTTTAGCAGGCCCAGGCCAGGCTCGAACCTGCCAGTCTCAGTGTATGTAATGGACACCCTACTCACTGAGCTACAGGTGCTGAACCCTATAATCCACTTTAAATAAAATTTCATTTATGGTATGAGAGAAGAATTAAGATTCCTTAGCCGGGCGTTGTGGTGGGCGCCTGTGGTCCCAGCTACTCCGGAGGCTGAGGCAAGAGAATCGCCTAAGCCCAGGAGCTGAAGGTTGCTGTGAGCTGTCACTCCATGGCACTCTACCGAGGGTGATAAAGTAAGACTCTGTCTCTACAAAAAAAAAAAGAAAGAAAGAATTAAGATTCTTTTCTCTTTTTTTGAGACAGTCTAACTTTGTTGTCCTTGGTAGAGTGCTGTGGTGTCATAGCTCACAGCAACCTCCAACTGTTGGCCTGAAATGATTCCCTTGCTTCAGCCTAAGTAGCTGGGACTACAGGTTCCTGCCACAATGCCCAGCTATTTTTAGAAGTCTCGTTCTAGCTAGGACTGGCCTTGAACTTGTGAGCTCAGGCAATCTGCCCACCTTGGCCCCCAAAGAGTGCTAGGATTACAGGCATGAGACACCACACTGGGCCAAGATTCTTTTTTTTCAAATGGATATCTGGGTAGGGCACAGGGGCTCACACCTTTAATCCTAGCACTTGGAAGCTGGGCGCCTGGGGTTCAGTGGTGAGGGCACCAGCCACATGCTCTGGGGTTGGTGGGTTTGAACCCAGCCTGGGCCTATTAAATAACAACAACAACAACATAAATAGCCAGGCATCGTGGCAGGTGCCTGTAGTCCCAGCAACTCAAGAGGCTGAGGTGAGAGAATCGTTTGAGTCCAAGAGTTGGAAGTTGCTGCGAGCTATGACACCACAGTACTCTACCAAGGGTGATAAAGTGAGACTCTGGCTCAATAAAAAGAAAAAAAAATCCTATCACTGGAAGTCCCAGGGCAGTGGATTGCCTGAGCTCAGAAGTTTAAGACCATCCTGAGCAAGATTGAGACCCTCATTTCTAAAAATACCCAGATGTTGTGGCAGGCACCTTATAGTCCCAGCTACTTGGGAGGATGAGGCAAGAGAAAGGCTCAAACCCGAGAGTTTGAGGTTGCTGTGAGCTATGATGCCATAGCATTCTACTGAGGACAACAAAGTGAGACTCTGTCTCAAATAAATATATAAATAAATAATTGTTTGGTCTGGGTGTGGTGGCTCACACCTGTAATCCTAGCACTCTGGGAGACCAAGGCAGGAGGATCCCTTGAGCTTAGAAGTTCGAGACTTGTGCCATCTGCTCAATTTTGCTGTGAACCTACAACTAAAGTTTATTTTATAAAAAGAAGAAAAAAAGGGGCAGTGCCTGTGGTTCAGGGAGTAGGGTGCCGGCCCCATATGCCAAGGGTGGTGGGTTTGAGCCCGGCCCTAGCCAAACTGCAACAACAACAAATAATAAATAAATTAATTAAAAAAAAAAAAAAAGAAGAAAAAAAAACTTACGACACAAATAGGAAAGAATGAGATAGGGAAAAAAATTGATAGGTCTTATTTTTGGCAGATATTTTCCCTCCAATTAAAAGAATTGTGGTAAAATACATATAACATACAATTCATCATTTTAAAGAATATAAGTGGTATTAAGTACTTTCATAGTATTCAACCATCACCACTATCCATTTCCGAACTCTTTTAATCTTGCAAAACTGAAACACTGTACCTTTTAAACAATAATCTCCATCTCCTGGCTTGTTGGCTGTAGCTCAGCAAGTAGGACACCGGTCACATTCACTGAAGCTAGCAGGTTCAAGTCCAGCCTGGGCCTGCTAAAACAACAATGACAACTGCAACCAAAAAAAAAAAAAAAAAAGATGAGTGTTGTGGCAGGCACCTATAGTCCCAGCTACTTGGGAGGCTAAGGCAGGAGAATTGCTTAAGCCCAGGAGTGTGAGGTTGCTGTGAACTGTGATGCCACAGCACTCTACTAAGGGTGATATAATAAGACTTTGTCAGCCAACCTCTGAGACCCTCAATCTTACAACCACAAGAAAGTTAATTCTGCCTACCACGTGAAAAAGCTTGGAAATGGATTCTTTTTTTTTTTTTTTTTTTTTTTTGAGACAGAGCCTCAAGCTGTCACCCTGGATAGAGTGCCTTGGCATCACAGCTCATAGCAACCTCCAATTTCTGGGCTCAAGCGAGTCTCTTGCCTCCACCTCCCAAGTAGCTGGGACTACAGGTCCCCGCCACAACCCCTGGCCATTTTTTTCTTGGTTGCAGCCGTTATTGTTGTTTGGCAGGCCTGGGCCCTGCCAGCTCAGGTGTATGCGGCTGGTGCCTTAGCCTGCTGAGCCGAGACTTTGTCTCTTTAAAAAAAAAAAAAAAAAGGCTCGGCACCCATAGCACAGTGCTTACGGCGCCAGCCATGGACACTGAGGCTGGCAGGTTTGAAACTGGCCCGGGCCTGCTAGACAACAGTTGATAACTGCAACAAAAAATGTCTGGACAAAAAAAAAAAAAAAAAAAAATATCTGGACAACATGGCAGGTGCCTGGAGTCCCAGCTACTTGGGAGGCTGAGACAAGAGAATCACTTAAACCCAAGAGTTGGAGGTGCTGTGAGCTGTAACACTACAGCACTCTACTGAGGGCAACATAGTGAGTCTGTCTCAAAACAGACAAACAAAAAACCCCCATAGCTTCCATGCGTCAAAGGCTGGGCTTGGCTTAGCTAGATCCTCTGCTGAGAGTCTCATGGACAGTGATTAAGGTGATCTTTCGGCTGCATTTTCATCTGGGGGTTTGAAGATAAAGAATCCACTTCCAAGCTTTTTCACGTGGTAGGCAGAATTAACTTTCTTGTGGTTGTATGATTGAGGGTCTCAGAGGTTGGCTGGCCGTTAGCCCTCAGGTCCTAAAGGATGCCCATTATTCACTGCCACACAGCCTTCTCCTCAGGCTGGTCACAGTATGGCTGTTTGCTTCTTCAAGACTAGCAGGGTGGTGCCTGTGGCTTAGCGGGTAGGGCGCTGGTCCCATATACCAAGGGTGGCGGCTTCAAACCCGGCCCCTGCCAAACTGCAAAAAAATAGCCAGGTGTTGTGGCGGGTGCCTGTAGTCCCAGCTACTCTGGAGGCTGAGTCAAGAGAATCACCTAAGCCCTAGAGCTGGAAGTTGCCGTGAGCTGTGATATCTCTGCACTCTATCAAGGTCAACATAGTGAGACTCTTGTCTCAAAAAAAAAAAAAAGACTAGCAGAAGAGTCTCTCCCTCCAATCCGTTACGAAGGAGTCTTCTATGGCTTGGTGCCTGTAGCTCAGCAGCTAGGGTGCCAGCCACATACACAATAGCTGGTGGGTTTGAATCTAGCCCAGGTCTGCCAAACAATGACTATAGCCAAAAAATAGCCAGGCATTGTGGCAGGTACCTGTGGTCCCAGCTACTCTGGAGGCTGAGGCAAGAGAATCACTTAAGCCTGAGAGTTTGAGGTTGCTGTGAGCTGTGATGCCCAGGCTCTCTACAGAGGGCAACAGAGTAAAACTCTGTCTAAAAAAAAAATGAATTGGAGTCTTCTATAACAAAACATGAGCAGGGGAATGACATTCCATCACCTTTATTCTACTGGCCAGGAGCAAATCACAAGCCCTACTCACACTCAAGAGGAAGGTTAGGACTTATTGGGGGCCACTTAGAGTACGTTGGCCACTCTCTCCATTCCCTTTTTCTTTTTCTTTTGGCAGACTTACTCTGTTGCCCCCAGGCTAGACTGTTGTGGTGTTATAGCTCATCTCAACCTCGAACTCCCAAGTTCAAGTGATCCTCCTGCCTCCGACTCCCCAGTAGCTGAGACTACGGGCACCTGCCACAATGCCCAGTTAATTTTTCTATTTTTAGTAGAGACAGGGCCTCATTCTTGCTCAGGCTGCTCTAAAACTCCTGAGCTCAAGGGATTCTTCCACCCTGGCCTCCTAGAGTACTAGTATTACAGGCATGAGCCACTGTGCCCAGACTCCATCCCATTTTCTTTTCCCTTACAACAAATTTGTCTAAGTACCTGGGTCACCTGACCTGTAGAATTTCCTACAGTCTGGATTTTGCTGATTGTACACATGTGGTTCAGTTCAGCATGTTCTTCTGTTCCCTGCATTTCTGGTGAATTGATAGCTGGATATAAAGAGGTTTGGTCAACATTTTAGATGATGGTGTGGTCTTCTCTCAGGAGGCACATGATATCTGGTTGTCTCTTTTGTGATATTAGCAGCTATTGATGCTTAATGCCTACATCAGTTAATCCAATCAGGGCAGCAAAATGATGATATTCTAATTCTATTACTTGTCTTTTATTCATGGTAATACTTTTATAAAGCCATGTTTCCTTCATCTGTTATTTAGTACAGTTCACATAAAGAAGGCAGGATAAGGCCTTGATTCATTTATTTACCAGTTTTCAAGACAAATTAATTGGTGACTAATTGTTTTGAATACTAATATGAACCATGGATTTAGACCTATTTGATTGATTTAAATTCATTGCAATTCTTATCCTTATTCAAACTCACACGGTCCAGTGGGAGCTTCTTCAAACTGGCTCCTGAGTCCTTTTGACATTTGTCTTTGAGGGCTTCCTAGCTAGCTGGTACATCACGGTGATTCTGGCTCATCTTGAAGCTTCTATTTTCCTGCCATAGACTAGAAACAAGGCATTTCTCCAATAAGCTATGATTTCATGAAACACACTATTTTAAGATCACAATCCAGGCTTTAGGGATGCTATTGTTATTGGGTTAGCCTTTTAGGGGGACAGAACTAGGAAATGTACATACTGTACTTCTTCCATAACTCCATTGATACCAGGAAGAAAGTGGGCTTGGAAGTGAGAGGCAGTAAATTAATAACTGGCACACCCACGGTTTTTCTGGCCTTTCTGTCCTTCATTTTTGTTGTCTCTATTCTTCTGCCCAGCAGTTTCTGTGGGATCCTGCCTTCACAGAGCAGGGAGCCTTGGAGGGTCTGTTGCAGCAATTATGGGAGCTGGAAGGGTCCAAAAACTACACTCAATGTTCCCTGTCATTCACTAATCAGAGCTTTTTTTTTCCTTTTTCTTTTTTTGAGACAGAGCCTCAAGCTGTCACCCTGGATAGAGTGCTGTCGCATCACAGCTCACAGCAATCTCCAATTCCTGGGCTCAAGCAAGTCTCTTGCCTCCACCTCCCAAGTAGCTGAGATTACAGGCGCCCGCCACAACGCCCGGCCATTTTTTGGTTGCAGCCGTCATTGTTGTTTGGCGGGCCCAGGCTGGATTTGAACCCACCAGCTCAGGTGTAGGTGGCTGGCGCCTTAGCCCGTTGAGCCACAGGCGCAGAGCCTAGTCAGAGCTTTTTAAAAGCATGGTGATGGCTTCTCCAGCAAGCACAACGCAGAAGCTGCTAGGTCTCCTAAAAGTCAGGCGTCACAGCCACCGCCTCCTGTTGGTCGGAGCAAGCCCCAAAACCCGTGTGGATTCCAGGGGAGAGAAACAGACTCCGCCTCCTGAGTGCAGACAGGCTAGGGGATGGGTGGTTCGGATTTAGGAGACTGTAGCTCTGGCTTGTTAGGCCCCAGCAGGTACTTCTCTGCGGCTCCCGGGGCTTGCCCCAGGCTAACTGAACTCTGTACCAATCTCTGTCGCTAAGGGATGGGAAGCGGGAGGGAAAGGAATTCTGGTCTTCAGCTCCACTTGACTCAACGCAGGTATGGAGTTTCCACTTGGGACTTCAGGGAGCACAAGGGTTGGTGCAGGACCGACCATGTGGAAAGGAATTAGCTCTCATCTTTCCTCCAGCCCCTGTCGATAGTTCAGGGCTGGCAGGACATATGGCCTTGTCGTCGGTGGTAAGTCAAGCCGGGAGCCCTGCCAGGAAGGGCCAGATGGAGCAGGAGGAAAACACAAATCAGCCTTCCTGGCCGGCGCGATAAGTAATGCTCCTGGGTGCGGGCGGCAGCTCTGCGGGCACATTTTACCAGCCTTAGAGTGTCAAGGCCCGCTCACCTCCCTCTTCTCTGGCCCCGAGGTCTTAATCCGCCTGGTATAACAGATCCCTGCAGCCTGTGGGTGAGGACAGCTGAAGGGGAAGGTGGATAATCTGCCGTGCTAGGGCCACTGCAAAAGTCGTTTGGTTTTTTTTTAGAGATAGAGGCTCACTTGATCGCACACAGTTTACATCAACCTCTAGCTCTTGGGCTTAGGCGATTCTCTTGCCTCAGCCTCCCGAGTCCCCGATTCTCTCAGTCCCCGCCTGGGACTACAGGCGCCCGCCACAAAGCCCGGCTATTTTGTTGTAGAGCCCACCACCCTCCATATATGGGGCCTGCGCTCTACTCACTGGACAATAGGCGCCGCCAAAGTCATTTTTTTTTTTTTCTTTTTGTTGCGACAGAGTCTCACCTTCTCGCCCTCGGTAGAATGCCGTGGCGTCACACAGCTCACAGTAACCTCCAACTCCTGGGCTTAGGCGATTCTCTTGCCTCAGCCTCCAGAGTAGCTGGGGCTACAGGCGCCCGCCACAACGCCCGGCTATTTTTGTTGCAGTTTGACCGGGGCCGGGGTCGAACCCACCACCTTTGGTATATGCGGTCAGCGTCCTACCCGTCCCGAAAGTTATTCTTAAGTTCCCTTCTCCCTGTTCCTCCTACGTGGGGCCCCAGCCTCTCCAACTGCAGGTGGAGAAGCGCCACTGCCTGGAGGTTTTACATTCTGATGCACCAGCGGGCTGGGCTTTTTCCTCTCTGATACCTGGGATTTTTTTCCCCCCCGGGCCTGGCCCAGAGCACTAGCTAGCACAGAAATTCTGCTTCCTCAACCATAGAAGGGGATCTTGCAAATGGAAGAACAGGTTCTGAGCCTCTATTCCAGCTGTCTTCTGTGCCTGGCTTTTTCCCTTCAAGGTGAAGATTTTATTTTCTGCCTCCGGTCAAATTCCACAGCCTGTCCTTTTCATCCCTAAGAAGCAGAAACTGAGAGCTTCTCCTGCTGGAACTTCCCAAATATCTTTGCTGTCAGGCTCACTGTGAGCCAGAGTGGATCAGAGGGACAAAGACGAGTGAGAAAGAGTGAGGAAGCCAAGAGCACAGCTTCTGTTGTCACTCGGTCCTCTTTTGCCCCACAGTTGTCCCCATACTTGGTGTCATCACATTTTTTTGAACTGGGAAACATTTAGAGCTCTGAGAATCAGAGTGTAGCCCAGATCCCATCTGGGAATCACCTGGAGGAGTTATTAAAAATGACAGGTTCCCAGATGCACCAGACCTGCTGAATCAGAATCCCGGAGAAAAGGTGTGGGAAGCTACATTTTATTTTATTTTTATTTATTTATTTTTTGAGACAGAGTCTCACTATGTTGCCCTAGGTAGAGTGCTATGGCATGGCAGCTCGCAGCAACCTCCAACTCTTGGGTTTAAGTGATTCTTCCTCCCAAGTGGCTGGGACTACAGGCGCCCGCCACAACACCCAGCTTTTTTTTTTTGTTGCAGTTGCCATTGTTGTTTAGCTAGCCCAGGCTGGGTTCAAACCCACCAGCCTTGGTGTACTTGGTCGGTGCCCTACCCACTGAGGTACAGGCACTACCTGGAAGCTACATTTTAAACAAGGCCTTTGGTAATTTTTTTTTTTTCAGTTTTGGCCAGGGCCAGGCTTGAACCTGCCACTCCTGGTATAAGGGGCCAGCGCCCTATTTCTTAAGCCACAGGCGCCATCCAGGCCTTTGGTAATTCTTTAAAGTTTCTTTTTTTTCTGTCTTAAATGGTGTGGTTAAGAAAATAGTCTATAAAACCAAACTGCCTGGCAACCATGTGACCTTAGAAAAGCAACTTGTCTTCTCTGTGCTTCGGTTTTCCCATCTGCAAAATGGGGATGGCAACAGCACCCTAAATTTAACTTAGAGGGTTAAATTTATTTATTTATTTATTTTTGAGACAGAATCTCAAGTTGTCACTATGGGTACAGTGCTGTTGCATCATCATCGCTCACAGCAACCTCCAACTCTTGGGCTCAAGAGATCCTCTTGCCTCAGTTTTTCCTCTTTTTAATAGAGCTGGGGGTCTCTCTTTTTCTTTTTTGGCAGTTTTTGGCCC
>CAUYON010128875.1:0-5000 GCA_963573935.1 Arctocebus calabarensis
TGAACTCCTGAGCTCAAGCAATCCACCTGCCTCAGCCTTCTAGAGTGCTAGGATTATAGGCATGAGCCACCATACCCAGCCTTTACTTTTTATTTTTTTAATTATTTTTTCTCTATGTCTTTCATTCTGTATAGTTTCTACTGTGTTGTATTTAAGTTCATTGATTTTTTTTTTCTTCAGCACTGTCTGTTTTTTTTTTTTTTTTTAGCACTGTCTAATTTGTTATGAATTCCACTCAGTATTTATTTTATGTTAGGTACTCACTTTTCATATAGAAGTTTTATTTGATTACTAAATGCAGAATATAAATGTCTTCATATAGTGATTAAAAGGCCATGAAGGCTATGTTAAATAGTTCAATGAAAGTATTTCAGATTGTATATGAGGTTAGCACATTGTGCCCCATGATTGTACCAATGTACACAATTATGATTTAATAAAAATTAAAAAAAAAAGAAAATGAACATTTTTATAGAGAGAAAAGGTGAGTTTCTCTAAGGATCAGAAGAGAAAAACTAGGAGTGGGATTGATGCTGAGAAATGAAAGAGCCCTTTGGGAAGATCAGATGGAACTGTGGCTGGGAACACCACTACCCGGTCTATTTCTGAGCCTCTGGGAGCCAATTATGAGGAAGAGAAGGAAAGAGAGTTACCTAACTTAATGTTCTCCTTCTCTGTTTCTTAATCTCACTAGTCCCAGACCATACGCAACCCCATATTAGAATTGGATCACGGAGAGATGGAGAGAAGGGGTCTAGATGTAAAAAAGGATCAAATGAAACCAATTATCAGATAAAATAGGAAGAAAAGAGTGGCGAGGGATGTCAAATTACTCATGTGCAGCCAAATTTGAGAACTGCCATTGGCTGCCCTTCACCTGTCCTCACCCAAAACCCGGAGGCAAGTACGTAGGTGTTAGGGTGAGACAATCTACTCACCTACACTCCAATACTAGAAGGAAACAGACAGGGGAAAAATGCTTCCCGTTTGATAAAATGGTAGGACCTTTCTGGAAAGCAATTAGGCCATATGGACCAAAATCATTAAAAATATTAGTGTCATGCTGTTAGAGATCTAGCTAGATTTTGGTCTACCTCTCCTCTCACCTCAGTGCATTCGGTGGAAAGTCCCAGCCTCTCCATTAAAAATAAATAAATAAAATGTCCAGATGAATTTTTAAAATCCCTAGCTTCATTCCAAAACAGAATGCCACCAGACCCTGTTTTTTAGCAGAGTTCTTTTGGTCCCTCTCGTTCAGAATCCTGATGTGTGTTGAGACAGTTAGACACTTTTCCTTTGATTGTTTTCCTTTGGTTTGTTTCACGGTGTTCCCTCCCAGCAGTGTTTTCACCTTGACAGGATGGCTGCTAAGGGGCTGCCTGGAGTGACACCCAGTGGTGGTAATGAGACCTGACGGCAGCTCTTGCTTCCCAAGGGCAGCTGACTCAAAGAGCCTTTCCCATGAATGTCTCCCTCCAAGTTCTCTTTCAAAACGTCCTCTCACATTTCCTATAAACAACGTATGTATTCCCCAAGGTTACCCTTTTTTTCAGTCTCTAATCCATTTTTTTTTCTGTTTAAGGATGGTTATTACTCAATCATCCACTCTCTAGAAGCGTCTAAAAGCCAGTTATTAGCAAATGGTCAAGATTTTTCTTTACATACAATAACAGAGTGGGAGGCATCTTCAACAGGAAACAGCAGTGGTCAAACGTCTTCAGGATTGTCATGCTATCAACTCAACTCAAACCAGTGGCTGTGAAAGCAACTATGATCTTGTATAGGAAGGAGCACAACTACACATCAGGGTGGAACAAGGTCAGCTTCACCAGCCACCAACAGATCCCTATGACAATTACTTCGTACACCTGAACATCCTTTGGGAACCCAACCTATTAATAAGCAAAAGAATTAACAAGACCCTATAAAGAGAGCCAAAACAAATTGTAGCCCAAAAAACCAAGTAGTCACAGTTAATGAGGCCAGACAATTAAGTTTGCAAACTCAGACCTTCAGACCCTTGGCCATCTGGTGTCTGCAGTGACATTCAGCAATGAGGTATGTGGTGCTTTTTCTAGGATGAGTTCACAGACTTAATTGTCTAACCTCATATATCACAAGGTCTCCAGTGCTATTTTCCAAAGATTTTTCGCCATTCTCTCATTTTCAAATGTCTTCCTGGTGACCCTCCCAGGGCTTCCTCTTTGCGAGTTAAATTCATATTCAGTTTTCCAAATATTGTGTCTCCATTGTGCCTTGTCACTTACTGCTGTTTCTGGCCAGTGAGAGAAATAAGTAATGCCAAATTGACCAAAAGAGGTGAAATCATTAAATATTATCAGTGATGGGGAGGCAGAATTGTTATAAATAAGAAACTCCAAAATCCTCAGCCCTTGGCAGGTAAATATTTGTAGTTTGCTGTAAGGCAAAACTATTTAAAAAACAGAAATGATATTATTCAAAACACTTTTATTAAGAATATTGCAATAGGGGTGTGAGATCAAGTTTTGCCAGATCTCTTGGTTGCATAAGTTAGCCAAAAGTTTGGATTGTCCTTTCTGATTAGTGTTTTTGATAGAAATGGAGCAGAACTCTCCCTAGGAGAATCATTCAAGAAATCAGCTTGCTTTTGCCAGAATTCAGCTTTAATTAAGACTTAATGCCCACCCGAGACAGAACACTCCTGAAAGCACATTAAAGACTGAGCTGCACGAGCCCTGGAGTCAGAGTTGGGTGTGAATCTCCATTCCCCATTACTGGCGCCTGACCTTGAGCTGGGTATTTAGTCTTTGCAAACCTCAATCCACATGCATAGAATGTGGGCAATATTAGCTCCATTTAATCCCATCAGGTTGCTGGGAAGACTAAGTGAAGTAACGTGTGTAAACTGCATAGTAACACACTTCCCGTGTAGAAACTACTCACTGATGTCAGCCACTCATTCAAAAAAAAATCTAGGCTAGTTGTGGAGGCTCATGCCTATAATCCCAGCACTTTGGGAGGCCAGAGGATCACTTGAGTCCAGGAGTTCAAGGCTACGGTAAGCTGTGATGGTGCCACTGCACTCCACCCTGGGCAACAGAGAGAGACCTAGTCTTGAAAATAATAACAACAAAACCCCAAACAAACAAATAAAACCCTAAGCTACATAAATCTTTAAAAGGATTTGTAAATGTCAACAGATTCTCACTTAAGAGTGAGAATTTGTTTTAGGTTTGGGGAAACTCTCTCTAATTTTGTAGCAGAATGAGAATGAGGGAAAAAATACATATGATCACTAAACAAAATAAATTATTTTCTCTGCAACTTAAGGCAACTTAGCCAGAAATGTAGTAGTTTTGACCTCGTCCTGAAATATGTTCTACAGAGCAAGCTATACAGAGAGTATGTGTACGGGCAGAGAATGTCCCACCCATCAATGTCTACATCAGGGTCTCTTATCAATGAGAACCGAAAGTCAGAAGATTCCATTAGCCTGGAGCTATCAAGGTATTGATGAGGCTGTGGGAAGACTTGTCCTTTATTGTAAGCTGCCTAGACATGCTTTCCTGATGGGGAAAGGGGCCTGTGGTGTCCTCTGCATGCTTAAGTATCATTAGAAAAACAAGGAGGGGGAAGGATACCATTAAACCAATTTTCTTAGCCAAGGACTGCATCACATGTCTGAGATCAATACAACGCACAAGACATATAGGTGGTTGATAGAGAGTAAGTTATCGTTAGTAAATTAAGGTAAAAGGTGATGGGATTGGGGGAGGGGAGGAAGCACTTTTTCTTTTGAAGTATTAAACTAGAAACTTCCCCACATAATTCAACACATTTCAAGGAGAAAAAAATGTTTCCTGCAACCAATTCTAAAGCAGGTTCCATTCCCTTGAGTTTCATTTGCTGTGGAGCTGGGCTAAATAGATGAGGGTTGAGTCCAGGAGTTCAAGGCTACGGTAAGCTGTGATGGTGCCACTGCACTCCACCCTGGGCCACCTTGAAGTCTAATTTTAAAGACATTTTTTAAGAAAGGCACCATCTCCCAATAAATACTTGTAAGCTGCACATCAGTGGTTTCAAAAGCCAGTATTTTAGCTATTGTTCTGGCATCTACTTCATTTACTCTACTTAAATAGTATAGTATATAGGTACCATAGATCTAATCAAAAATAGTTAGGAAAATCATATATATCAGTATACAATATTACATAGTAATATATAATGCATTATTGTTATGAGATACAATTGCATAACATATAATTATATTGTATTATATGTAACATAATTTTAAATATAAATTAAAGTGATATTTAATTTAACAAGCTATTTAAGGGAACTCTGATTTGAATCCCTTCCAAAGTAAAAAAAAAGTTAAGGTAATTCAATCATCCCTTCAATTATCTTGTCTTATGAATTTGCATTTGCATTTTCTTAAAGAATGCTTTTATTTTAATAGATACAAATGCACATGCCTATATACAGATACACAAAGCAATTACATTACCCATGTTTTCTTGAAGGTCCACTATTTTGAAGCATAACTGAAAAAAATTCAAGATTTTTATACGGTATAGGATGGAAGTCTCTGTGGAGAGAAACATAAAGCAGATGATGTTTGCTGAAAGATGTAAGAAACCAAATGGGTGCAGGTGTGAGGTGAATAAGCACACTTGTAGGGAAGAAGGCTCTGGGCTCCCCACAGGCATTGTGAATGGAATACTTCAAACAAGAATAAAAAGAGATCAAAACTTTCACTGATCTTTCCTTTCCTGAGTAGTTTAAAAAACAATCATGGAAATCTGACTCATATTCTAGATTTATTAAAAAAAATTGTATATGCAAATACATATATAGGTATTTATATTTTTATTTTATTTTCATATATACTCAGGGTGTCAAAAGAAGTGTATACACATTTTAAGAGAGGCTGTTATCTAGGTATTACTTTTTGAGTTGAATTGAATCACTGTAGCAATGATATCCACTCAAAAAATGGTGTCATTCAAATGAATGTG
>CAUYON010128875.1:10000-26761 GCA_963573935.1 Arctocebus calabarensis
TTCAGTTTTGACAATTTGCTGGAAGGACTTACAGGATTCTTTGAAAGCTATTATGCTCACAGTGATGTTTCATTACAGGGGAAGGACATGAATTAAAATCAGTCAAGAAACACATAGAGGAGAGTCTGTGAGAGTTCCAAATTCAAAGTTTTCATTATTCTTTAGTTGTGTTACCCGCTCAGGACTGATGTTTGACAATACTCACAGATGTTGGCCAATCCTAAGCTTTGATGCTGAAGATTTTTACTAGTGTTTCATTATATAGGCACAATTGACTTATTGATTGCACACATGGCTATACTCAGCTTCCAGGTCAACTGATACAAGGAACCCAAAGCCCTCACCCTAAGTCACAGCATTGGTCTTTCTATAGAGGCCAGGCCCCCACCCAAGACTATCAGACCACCTGCTTCCTAAGATTCAACATGGCCAGACTTAAACA
Source organism: Arctocebus calabarensis (assembly GCA_963573935.1). Lineage (NCBI taxonomy): Eukaryota > Metazoa > Chordata > Mammalia > Primates > Lorisidae > Arctocebus > Arctocebus calabarensis. The sequence continues at coordinate 10,443 of CAUYON010128875.1, forward strand.
AAGATAGATGATTCAATCAGGTGTAATACTGATTCTCTCCCAGAAGCCAAGAGTAAATCCTAGACCTCACTTTGGCTAGGGCTAAGTTCTTTATTACATAGCCCCTAGTCTAAAGCTAACATTTTTACCTAATATCCTTCTCTATGAAGCAATTTAAAGAGGACTCATCAGCTGATGGACTGATGAATGTGACCTCATAACGGGAGCCCAACATAATAATTTCAGTTATTAGGGCCGCACAAGAAGTCACGTAAGCTGAGTAGTGGAAAGCTCCCATTTCTTTTTTTCTTCTTTTTGTAGTTTTTTTGGCCCAGGCCAGGTTTGAACCCACCACCTCCAGTATATGAGGCCAGCTCTCTACTCCTTGAGCCACAGGCACCGCCCAAAAGCTCTCATTTCTTCATGTGAATAAGGAACTAAGGAAGGGCACAAAGCAGACATCTTGTGTCTGCTCAAGATGTCTAAGACCTCAACTTGAAAATTTAAAGTCTGGGAACTAAAATCATCTGAAATCTCCCTTCCTGACTCACGTATCTGGCGGTCAATGCTGGGTATCACGTAGAGGTCTGGATACATTTCCACGTGGGCATCTTCACACGGTCCCACATCAGCTTCCTTAGAACACAGTGGCCCAGTTCCAAAGATAAACATCCTGAGAGAGTGAGCACCAAGCGAAAGCCATACCTTCCAGGACCTAGCTTGGGAGTAGCACCGTGTCATCTCCAAGGCACACTGCGCACCAAGGCAGTGACAAAGTGACACTCTGCTTCAAAGGGTGAGAAAGAGGCTCCATTTCTTGATGAGAGTAGCAAAGGTCTGAAGAGCACATGAGACCAGAAATATTACTGTGGTCACTTTGTGGCTGCACAATCTGCCACATGGTATAAATACAAGACACCATACCTAACCTAAATGGGGGAGCAGGGCTCTAGGCAAGAAATGAAGTGGGAATCATGATCCACAAGGCATATACTGCCTTGAAATTCAGTAAGTACATTCAGGAACATGACATACAGCCATTTTGAAACCTCAAAAGACCACAAATACCTATAGAAGATGAAATAGGCTAGATAGTAGGGGGAAAGGCTATCTCCAATTTATACCCAGATCATGATGGATCCTGACCTAGTCTGGCTTGTTTATCTTTGGCAAAGGGCAGTGACTTTCTTGTCCACAATATCACAAATTATTCAGGACCCCACCCTTCATTCTCAAGCTTTCTGGACAACCCAGGAGCATTAAAAGAGGTCATTAAGCAGAGAGATTTCAGGAGATGGTGGAATTGCCCCCAGAATGGGCTAGGAGTGGGCTGTGCAAGGTTGTGGGTCACAGCCTAGCCTGCTGCAGAGCGCTGGCTGTATCAGTGCCTAATCCGCCATGCCTGGTCAAGAGGACAGCTAACTCGGCAGTGATTCCTGTGTGGATACGGAGGGGGGTCTTTAGATACTCACCTGCTCTTTTTCATCTGATACCTTCCCTCTTACTCTCTCCAGTTGAGAAGTCTTTACCTCGTCTGAGGGTAGTAGAAAAAAAATAAAGCATTTATTCTTTCAAGTGTTAGGACTTGACTAATACCCTTGACTACCTAATAAGGTAGGTCTTATTAGAGAACTGTGGCATTTGAATTTAAAAATTAGATAAGTAACATCATTGTTCTTCAGTTTTATTCTGTCTGTCTCATATAGAAAAATACAAAATGAGGCTTAGATGTCAGTCAAAATTTTCTAATTCCTACATTCAAAAAGTCAAATACAGAAGAATCTCTGTAAGTTGACCACTCAAAGACTGTAACAAACATGTCAACATACAAAACTAGGTGCATGTGGTGCATGTCCAGTCTGTAGAAATTAGGTCAATGTAGGAAGGTGGTCAGTGTAGGGAAGTGGTCAATTATTGTAAATTAAAATAATTTTAGTAATATATTAATAATCTGTTTAACAGACTATATCCAAAATATCAACATTTCAACATGGAATCAACATACATATTATTAATGATATATTTTATATATATTTTTAATACTAAGAAATCTGGTGTATATTTTATACTTATAAGACATCTCAATTCAGACACTAAACATTTGATCAGTATTCAGATGTCATAAAATGTGGAGCTGAAAAGTAGATCCATACACCCAAAGATACTCAAAAGTCTTTCAATAACTGAATTCAGTTTTAATTTTTTAATTTTAATTTAAATGAAATGGAATTGGACATTCAGTTCTTGAGTCACACTAGTCACATGTGATGATTTGGAAAGCACAAGTCTAGAAGCCCAGACGGTGCTGAGTGGAAGAGCCTCAGAGAGTAAGGTGGCAGGAACTTTGCAGAATGGCTGGGGGTATGTCTGAAGATGCAGGAAGCAGTTAATCATCCAAAATATGCTCTTGGCAAAAAGATATTGTACAAATTAAGTGGCTATTCAGCGCCAAGTTTAAAATTCTACCATTACCTGACACTGAATGGTCAAAAAAAAGGAACAGGCCAAATAAAATCACCTCTTATTAAAGATAAAGGATCCTCCTATAAACCTCAGCCATTGGTTGGTGCTACAGCACTGGGCTGGCTCTGGGGAGGCCAAGTGCTGTCCTCGTAGGGACAGACAAAGACTCCCTCCCTCCTGTCCTCCAGCACAAGGGCTGACTAGCATTTCTCTTGTGCTCTTAAACTGCTTCCTGTCTCTCCTAATCTAAGATGTGATTAAATTGAATTGCTTTCTAAATTTGTTATGTAATTTGTATGTAATGCCTCTACTATTGGGTTTGAATACAATTGCAGTAGGATACACTAATTGATTTGTTTAATTTTATTTTCCATCCTTTGAATTGAAGCCTTTGGGACTCAATATGTAAAGTAATATGCAAATTGGGACTTTGATGCAAGAAGACTTGGCAGTTTTTTTAAACAAGACTCAAGCATTACTTGCAATCATTTAGGAGAGTAAATTCAAATAAAGCAACCTCTACTTGTCCTTCCGTGTGATTAAATTTTGCTATACACAAACACATATATACAAAACACATTCAAAATCAACGAATATTAATTGATTATATAGGTCAAAGAACAATTATATACTTCTCATGATTTTTCCACCCCTAACCCCATATCAAATAGAGTAAGGTTTTATTGGTTTATATAACTTTCACAGAATGAACCAGAGAATAGCTGCAAAAGATAAATCAATCCATCAACAACTGGTGAACACCTATTTTGAACTAAGAACAACAACTAGTATTTATTGCATACTTAGTATGGAACAAGCACTGGGCTCAGAATTTTATCTAGATTATTTTCCCTGTGGGAATTCAGTTAAATGTATCCCCTATATTCAATGAGCTTAAATTTAGTGCCAAATGTTGGTATCAACAAAAGATGCTCCAGGGGTTGAAAAAGAGAGACATCATCTGAACCCAAAGAAATTTTGTTTTCTATTCTCCTTCTTCCCATAATCTGTAATTGTGGATACAAGCATGATTCAGATACTAACAGACAGATAGCCTTAATATGCAGTTAAGTTGATTTCAAAATAACTCTGTTCTAGGCCCTGCTCTTCCTTCTTCCAAATAAATGCCATTTTTCTTGGTTCAGAGGACATCACAGATTTCAAGCCATGAATGTAATCTCTCAAGGGGTTGTCGCTGTTTCTACAGTGTGATTCACACAATAATAGCACTGGCAATTTCATTGCTCACCACAGTTAATATATTTCAGTATGATCAAACCATAGTTTACAGGAAATTGCTAAACTATTGATGTCATGGATGAGGAAATCAGTACATGAGATAGCCAAGTCCCAGAAATCTGAGAAAATAAGAAGTTGAGGGAACAGAGCTTGTTTAGTTGTTGAGATAGCATTAACAGTGTGAGTGCCATGGCTAAGACTTCAGATTGGAAGCAATATGGAATGGCAGACAAACAGCCTCAACAGTCAGGGAGAGGCATCCTCGAGTCTAGATGCCATTGGCAGAGTAAGGTGAGTACTTTCCTGGAGATATATGAACCATCATGGGCCAAGAGCAATTTTAGAGCTTGGGGAGGTTTTTTAGGGTTGTAAAGGCAAAGGCATTTATATTAGTCTGCTCAAACTGTTGTAACAAAATGCAATAGATGGCTGGGCTAAAACAATAGAAATGTATTTTCCTATAGTTTCAGAGGGTGAAAAGTCCAAGATCAAGGTCCAGTAGGATTTGGTTTCTGGTGAGGACTCTCTCCCTAGCTTGCTAACAGCTGCTTCTTGCTATGTCTTCACATATATCATCCCCCCCTCTCTTCCTCTCCTTACAAGGCCACCCATCCTATCAGATTAGAGCTATGTTTTTCAACATTTTTATCTCTTGGTACACTTTAATCTATAGTTAAACTTCCATTGCACACTTAAATTATGTTGCTCAATAAAAAGGGTGAACTAAAAACTACACTGTACTTTGAATTTCTTTCAAAAATAATTTAATTAATGATCTTTAAAATTTTTCTCTGCACATCTAAGATCCTCTCATGGCACACAGTGCGCCATGACACACCAGTTAAAAAAAATCACTGGATTAGAGCCTAATACTTATGCCTTCATTTAACCCTACTTACTTCCTAAAAGCCCTATCTCCAAATACAATCACATTGGTGGTTAAGACTTCAACATTTGAATTTGGAGGAGTAGGAACACAATTTAGTCCATAGCGATGTTCAAAGATAATGAAATCTAAACTCTTTTTCAGCTGAAGAAACTAAAGCTACTTTTTCTTATGCCCCTTTTTCATAAGAACCAAGGGCTGAAAATAATATTTCAGGTTCCAGCTGTTCCATGTTCTAAAATAGGGATGTAATCTATGTGAGTTGGTTGTGTTGAAAGACCAGAAATCATGCTAACATAGTGTGGTTCCCTCTAGCAAGCTATAGGTCATGTTGGAGAGATAAGACTTCAAGGTAGAGTTGGGAAGACAAGGTATTGAGAAGAAACTATTGTCCCTGAGCTGTATCTCTTTCATAGGGGAGAGTAATAGAAGACTTTCTCCCCAGTGAGATGTAACAAAAATTTGGCAAGTGGCCCAGAATTTTGGTAAATGTAGACATGGTGCTTGACTCTCAAGAGAGTAAATCTAAAATTGAAAGCCTATAGCTAGATTTGATTGTAGCAAAGAGTAAAAAGGAAAAATCCTACAGAAAGATAGCTGAACTTTCCACCAAGGAGTGAAGTGACCTCAACAGAGAGTTAAGCCAGCAGAAGTTTGGGAAGCTGCAGTTACAGATCTCCGAGGAGTTCACCAAGGGCACCATGGGGACAAGTGCCAGCAGTTGTGTACTTGCTATGTAAAGAACTCCCTAGGGCCAGATTCTAGAGAACCAACCATAAGTGCTTTTTGTCCTTGGCTCCTTACTCCCCCTACCTTGCCCCTCTGAGACTGACCCACCTGTGAAGCAGCAACCAGTAGAATTAGGGAGGAGTAAATTTCAGGAAGTGCAGAGAGCATTTTTTTTACTTATCATAAGGTGGCATTTAGGTAGCTGAGCACAGATGCATGAGAGAACACAGCCACAATCAGCCTCAAATGCTGTATCTTCTAGATAACTACATGCTCACCCAAGAAGTGCTTAGGGGCCCAGGATAGCGTGTGTAATAATGGGGACATGTGGCCCTCTCTCAAAGTCATTTAGCTATATGATACCAAGCATTTTGAATGAAAAATTAAACTTTAAAATAACTGAATTTTATATGCAGGATGCAAATTATACTTGGAAATACAAAGGTTCCTAATATCTTGTTGACAAAACACCCAGGGATAGAAATAATGTTGGTGAACTAGCAATCAGAGAGATTGAATTTCCAGTCCCAGCTCCACTAACTTTTTCAAGGGCCTTGATGAAGTCTCTCTGGGCCTTACTTTTCCCAAGATTAATAACAAGATGCAGGAGTCAATGAGCTCTATAGTTCTATGATTTTTTAATTGTCTTCCAGATCCTACAGCACCACATTGGCAAAGGCAGTTTATGTAAAATTATGTCAAGCCTGGCCCTCAATTTAAAAGTTGGAGAATTGGGAAGCAAAAGAAAGTCAGGGAATTTTCCCATGTCATACAGTGATTGAGAAGCAGTGCCAGAACAAAAATCTAGTTATTTGAAATCCAAGGTCAAGAATATTTCAAAACACCATGCTGCCTTTTTCTAGACAGAATGACATGATTTCTTAGAGAGTGTTAGAGCTGTTGGTAAATGTCCACAGAGACTTCTAGGCCATCTTTATACTGTGATAGATTGCAAAACTGTCACAAATTTATCCCTTTCCTATATTCAGGTCCCTCTGTTATATCACTTGGAGTGTCTCCCTTTTTCTTCTGATTCTGGGTTCAGCCAGGAAACTTGCCTTGGCCAATGGGACATTAACAAATGTGCAGAAAATTGATAAGTGCTTGTGTAGAGGGGCCTGTCTTCTTTCTGGCTATCCTTAGAACTCTAAGTTATCGTGTGAATGGGCCCAGGATAACCTGTGTGATAATGAGGGACATGTGGCCCAGTCATCTGTCACCCCACACAGTAGCCAGTCAACATCAGAAACAAAACATCGCAGCTGACTAGCAGCTGACTACAGATGCATGAGTGATCCTGGAGGAATCAGTAGAAGAACATCCAATCTGAGCCCTGCCCAAATTGCTGAACAACAGAATCATCCAAGTTAAATAAATGATTCTTGTTATAAGCTATTAAGTTTTGGATTTGTTTGTAACACAGGGAGGAAAAAGTGATATAACTCCTCCAAGCAAACTGGTAAGTCTGCAAAAATCTGAAAACTACAACTAATTAGCGCAATGAAGAAGATACACCTACTTTAAGTTTCCACAGATTCTAGCAGCCAACAGCAATACACTCTGCATCCAGGTGATTAGTTTGCAAACCTAAGCATGTCCTTGAGATTCTGATATTTCTCGGAAAATTTTCAAGGCCAGTTTCACCAAAGCACAAGTTCACATCTTAAAACGTTCATGACTGTAGGCTTTAGACTCTTAACTCCACTCAAATTTCAAGACTGAATTTGAATTCTAGCAAGTTATCAGTGAGATATTATGAGGGGAAAAGAATGAAGTACAAGATAATTTTTCTGAGAAGTTAGGATCATAATTGAGTATTTGAGTGGACAACTTACTTCTAAATGTATCTATATTGGTTGGACTGAGCCACTGAGAAATTACCTCTGATATATAGGTCTGTGGGAATTATTTTGTATGTTCAATTAAAACTATCTAAAAAGGAATAAAAATTTCAAGAGCAGATTAATGTCGCTAATTTATAATCTCCCAATTTAGCAAAAATACTAAAGCAAAAGCAATTCTGTAAATTACAATAACATGTTTATGCTGTTTTTTGATCTTGCAGATGTTGTTTTTTTCAGTTGAACTTTGAACATGCTCTAACATCTCTGCCTGTGAAGAGATGGACTAAGAAACAAGCAGAATATTAAACATCCCTTTATATGTTTCCCCAGAGAGTCTTCTGCTAATATTATACATTGCAACAACATTGCTTGAATGGTTTATTAATGGCAGCAAAACAGAGTGAATGCTACATATAATGGTAATAACAATAAAGGTTATTTATACTCTGCCTAACTGCCAGATAGCTTTAGAGGCCTTACAAAGATACACTTAAACCACTATCAATACAAAATAAAAATGGGACAAACTGCCTTTGTATAGAGAAAGAATTAGAATAATATGTTCCAGTTCTAAGAAAACTGAACTGTTCAGTGGTGTCTGAATTTATGAATATTTAAATGTTCCTTTTTTGTTTCAGGGTTTAAAATGTACCCTTGAGGATATCAAGTCACTATTTCAGGTGAAAAGAAAATTTTGACTTTAAAACAAATAATCAGTATGCCCAACCCAACATTTCCATTTCTCCATAAAGAACTTCTTCCTGAACATCAGCTCCTAAAAAAGTTAGAATAGGGGAGAAAAAGTAAAAGAGAAAAGGTAGAAACATTGAGATAGTGGAATAACAATGATTGCATATTTTCTCCCTTGCAAACTTTATCCTGGAGTTTGCATATACCCAGATGGTGACTTCTTGGCCTACCACCCACATCAGAAGTCAAATATATATCAGTAAAGTGTCCATCTAGTCAAATATCTTGTAGTAAAAAATGCATATTCACATGGAGACTGTGAAACAGCTTCATAATGTGTACTGAGGTGAAAGGTAAATTCCCAGATTGGAATGCAGCTTTTCATTATACTTGTGGATACTGGCAGAGCCTGTGCCTATCTAAGAATAATTTACATCCCTAATTTAAACCATCTCTATGCTCAAATACATTTTACTTTGGGGTCAGTTTTTATAAATTAATCCAAATTTTTTTTTATTTATATTCACTCTGCTATCTGCTAAAGAAGGAAAAGTTTCTGGTATCTGAGGTATATTTTGTCTCTGAATAGAGGGAATGGTGAAGGAATGTAGGTTCAGATGAACTGAGGCAGAGATAAATCATTCAGAGTAAGAAAGATACAAGAGTTATGAGTAACGAGATCAGAGGAAGGTTGTCATTTGAGGGTCAGGGAGAGACTCGGAAAGAGAATATTAAGGAGGATTTTGCAGTACAAAGTTACTGTCATATAATGTATTTTCTCACCTCTGTCTTCCCTCTATGTACACTCAAGAAAAACGACATTGCTCACCAATGTCTGATGGAGTCCACTTTCATCTTGAGAAATACTGACTCTTACTTAGAAGGCAGTGGACCTGGGTATGGGGATAATGTGAGAAAACAAAGAAAAATGTGAAGGCAGACATCAGAGGGGTTATATATGACAGAGATACAAAAAACTTATTCATTTATTTTTAAAAATTATTGAATATGTAAAGCCTTCCAGGAAATTTACAAACAGGCTGTATTAAGAATCTGTGGTTGCAAGTGATAGAAAATAATGATTCAGAAGATAACAAGACCTTCTTTTTCCAAGTTTCTATAAATCAAATCTTAAGAAAGTCTCTCATTGGCCATAGTCAATTACTATGTCTAGGAATGTGGAGTATTCTGACTGATCCAACATAAAATTGCCTCTAGAAATTAATTAAAATTGATAAAATGAAAGGGGAGAAGGAGGAGCAAGATGATGGGCTAGAGACATATCCTTGCCAGCTACTCATGGTGAGACAGGGGAAAGTGGTCTTCAGCCATTTCTGACTGGGGTGATCTGCATAGAAATATCACTCTGGGGGCCACAATAAAGCAGTGGAGATTATAGGAGCCAATGAGGAGGGTTAAGGAAAACAAACGCAGAAGGCAGGTGCTTGATGCAGGCAGAGACCAGCCAGTTGTAGGCTCTCCCATGGAGGTCTGGGATGGGAGAGGGCTGTCCTGTATTATTTTTATTTTGGACTAGGCTGCTCACTGGAGCAGCAAGTAGACTTGAACAGCATCCAGAAGCCAGGATTAAATGTTGGGTAGGGTGGGTCTCCCATCAGCTTAGCTGCTGGTAGGTCAATGCAATTGTGGGAAGACCACATATGGAAGGTCCTTGGGGGTCCTAGGGTACCACCAGCTCCGGTGCTCCTGCTGAGCTCTACAGGCTATCCCAGGGGTGAGCTGAGCAGACCCCTTGCACATCCCAAGAGGCCTGCTTTGTTGTCAGGGGACACTCCCTGATGGTCCTCCTGGGAATTCTGACAGGAGCTTTCGTACCCTAGTCTCATGGGGACTGAATGCTGATGAAGCAAACAGGCCTGGATTAAGAGCAAAGAATTCAGAAAGACAAAATCCAGTCTCCTTTGCAATTAGAGAGCAGCTTCCAAACCCCATCATATATAGTAAATCTAGTGAGTGTTCTCCATTTCCTAACACCAACACAGCACCACCTAGTTCAAGCTGTATGTTCAATATTGTAACATACAGGGTGTCCTTAAGGTCATGTGCAATTTAAAACAGTGTGTAATATTAAATTGTATATAAACTATATGGACACCTAGTATATACACACATATATGTTTATACACACACTACATATATATATATATAGTTTTACTTTTTTGCTTCTTTTTCCCATTTTTTGTTAGTTTTATCTTTTCTTTTTTTTTCTCTTTTGTTATTGTTGTTTTTCTTTAGTTTGGGGGGGTTTGGTTGGGTTTTTTTAATTTTTCTCTTGTCAATAGCAAGAGTGCTTCCATTTTTATTATGGTTTTTTAGGCCCTTTTATTCTTTTTTTCTTATTTCTCTTCTCTTTCTCTCTTTTGGTAGAGATTTTTCCACTTTTCTCATCTTTCCCACATAAATTTCTCATACAAGAGCTAAGATATCCCCTTTTTTCTTTATCTTATACAATTATACTTTTAATTTGTTTTCTATTTTTATTATTTTGTTCCTTGTTTTCCTCTTCTCTGAGAGTTTAGGAGTTATAGCATTAGTCTGGCTGGGGGTCCACAGCATTGGTCTGACTGGGGGAGGGTCACAGCATTGGTCTAGCTCAAGGAGGGCACAAGCTCATGGTCTTGGGTGTCCTTCTGGCTTTGGCCTTTGAAAAGAAGGAATTGTAAGTCCCCACTACAATTTCATTCTATATTTTGCAAAGGTAGCATGTTGCTTTTGACCGTAATTTAAAGCAAAGGAGGTAGTGAGAAGGAAAAACCAGGGTAAAGAAGTTAATAAGAAGAAAACATGAGAAGGAACCAACAGAAAAGTTCTGGCCACATGAAAAACCAGAATAGAGCAACCTCTCACAAAAATCACAAGATAGCTACAGCAGAGGATTTGATCTATAAAGGAATAATAGAAATGACAGAAAGGGAATTTAAAATATGGATGGCAAACAATAAAGGGAATTGTTGAAAAAGTAGAAAAACAGAACCAAAAATGGACAAAAGATATGAAGAAAACAGAAAGGATAAGCTAGAGCTTTAAGGTTTAAAGTAGTCAATTGTGGACTTAAAGATGCAATAGAAAGTATTAATAACAGATTACACTGTGGAGAAGGAAGAATCTCAGGAGCTAGAATCTCTTGACCTAACCAAGGCAGTTAAAGAGGCAGAAAAGAATGAATTTCCTGGGCCTTAATTACATGAATAGACTGTGTCCATTCATTGATGCATTCGTTCACTTTGCCCTGGAGGGGACTGTATTCGTTCATTGATACATTCATTCACCTTCCAAATAAATAAATTAATTTTAAAAAGAAAAAAAAAGAGGCAGAAAAGAAGAGAGAGAAAGCAAAATATCCATTCAGATAATAAAGGGACTTTACAAAGCATTCAAACATATGAATTATAAGTATTCCTTAAGGGGAAGAAGAACATCCCAAAGGAATGAAAGCACTACTGGAGTACATCATAAAGAAAACTTACCAAGTATCACTAAAGATTCTAAAATATTCCTTTTAGAGGGATATCGAACTCTGGGTCATCGCAACACAAATATAACACCTCCAATTAACCTACAGAGGCAGATCCATCAGGGTGACAGCAGATTTGTCAGCTAAATTTTCCAAGTCAGAAGAGAATAGTTAGCTATCTTAAATCTTCTTAAATAAAACCATTTTCAGCCCAGAATTATGTATCCTGTTAAACTAAGATTCAAAATCGATGAAGAAATCAAATCTTTTCCTGATAGCCAAACCTTGGGCAAATTTGCCACAATAAGACCAGCTCTACAAAAAAGACATAGACAGGGTGGCACCTGTGGCTCAGTCAGTAAGGCGCCAGCCCCATATACTGAGGGTAGCAGGTTCAAACCCAGACCCAGCTGAACTGCAACAAAAAAAAAAGCCAGGTGATGTGGCAGGCCCCTGTGGTCCCAGCTACTTGGGAGGCTGAGGCAAGAGAATCACCTAAGCCCAGGAGTTGGAGGTTGATGTGAGCTGTGATGCCATTGCACTCTTTTGAGGGTGATAAAGTTCTACACACTGAACATCACAATGGACTACCAGCAAACACACAGAAAGTAAAGAACAAAACCTAGCTTCCACAATGGTAAAAGGATAAACTAACAATGGACCTTCACAAAATAAGAAGAATAGAACTCCACCACAATTACCGGTTCTCTCCTTAAATGTTAATGGCTTGAATTCACAACTGAAGAGGAACAGCCTGGACAGCTGGATTTTAAAAAGCATAAGCTATAAACATGATGTCTCTAGAAAACATACTTAACCATAAAAGACAAAATAAGACACAGGGTGAAAGATTGGAAAACAATATTTCAGCCAAATGGAAGTCAGAAGAAAAGAGGGGTTGCAATCTTATTTTCAGACACAAGTGAATTTAAAGCAACTAAAATAAAGAAAAACAAAGAAGGTCACTTCTTACTGGTCAAGGGACCAATACATCAGGAGAATATTTCAATTCTAAATATTTATGCAACTAACTTAAATGCTCCCAGATATACAAAACAGACATTGATTGGGCTGAGCAATATCCTATGATACCATAATAGCGGGGAATTTTAACACTCCTCTGGTTGAGCTGGACAGATCATCTAAACAGAAACTAAAAGAAGATACAAAGGACTTAAATGCAACCCTAGAACAAATGGGCTTAATAGACATATATAGAACACACCATCCCAAAGCTAATGAATATATATTCCTCTGATCAGCCCATGGAACATACTCCAAAATAGTTCATATCCTAGGTCATGAATCAAACCTCAACAAAATCAAAATAATTGAAATTACACCTATATCTTCTTAGACCTCAAGGTAATAAAGGTGGAACTCAACTCCAATAAAAATTTTTCATCCCTTCATAAAAGCATAGAAATTAAACAACCTTGTGCTGCATGACAGCTAGGTTAAGGAAAAAGTAAAGGGGGAAATTATTACATTCCTCAAACAATAACAACGAAGCTACAAGTTACCAAAACCTTTGAGGTACTGCAAAAGCAGTCCTAAGAGGAAAATTTATCACATTAGATGCCTACACCCAAAAAACAGAAAGAGAGTACATCAACAATCACAATCTAATAAATCATCTTAAGTAAATGTAAAAAGAAGGGCAATTGAATCCCAAACCTACCAGAAGAAAAAAATAACCAAAATTAAATCAGAGATAAATGAAATTAAAAACAAAAGAATCATTCAGAAAATCAATAAAAAGTTGGTTCTTGAAAAGATAAATAAAATTGATAAACCATTGGTCTGATTAACCAGAAACAGAAAAACTCTAATAACCTCAATCAGAAGTGAAAAGGGGGAAATAAAAACAGATGCCACTGAGATACAAGAGATTATCTGTGACTAATACAAGAAATTCTACACCCAGAAATTTGGCAATGTGAAGGAAATGGACCAATACTTGGAATCACACCCTCTCCCTAAACTTAACCAGGAAAAAAATAGATCTCTTGAACAGACCAATATCAAGCACTGAGATTGAAGAAACAATTAAAAATCTTCCAATAAAATAAAAGCCCTGGACCAGTGGCTTCAGGGCTAGAATTCTATCAAACCTTCAAAGATGAACTTGTAGAATCTATTCCAAAACAATGCAAAGGAAGGATTTCTCCCTAACACATTCTATGAAGAAAATATTTCCCTGATACCAAAATCAGGAAAGAACCCCAACTAATTGGGCTAATTCACTAATTTCACTAATGAATATAGATGCTAAAATACTCAACAAAATCTTAGCCTATAAATTACAGCTACACATTAAAAAAACAAAGATAGATAGATAGATATAGATAGATAGAGATATAAATAGATATCTCACAATCAAGTAGGCTTCATCCCAGGGATGCAAAACTGGTTTAACATATGCAAATCCATAAATGTAATTCACCATATTAAATAGAATCAAAAACAAAGATCATATGATCCTCTCAATAGATGCAGAAAAGCATTTGATAAAATTCAACATCCTTTCCTAACAAGAACACTTAGGAATATAGGTGTAGGTTGTACATTTCTTAAAATGATTGAAGCCATTTATGACAAACTCACAGCTAAAATCATACTGAATGGAGTAAAACTGAAAGCTTTTCCACTTAGAACAGCCAGACAAGGATGTCCTTTATCACCAATACTATTCAACTTAATGCTGGAAGTTCTAGCTAATGCAATCAGGCAAAAGCAGGATTTAAAGAGCATCTAAATGGGAGCAGAGGAAGTCAAATTCTTGCTCTCTGCCAATGATATTATTTTCTACTTAGAAAACCCCAGAGACTCAATCACAAGACTCCTAGAAGTGATCAAGAGGCTCAGTGCCCTAGCTCAGCAGCTAGGGCACCAGTCACATACACTGGGACTGGCAGGTTCAAATCCAGCCCAGGCCTGCCAAACAACAATGACAACTACTACAACAACAAAAAAACAATAGTTGTAAGCTGTGGCAGGTGCCTGTAGTCCCAGCTACTAGGGAGGCGGAGGCTAGAGAACTGTGTGAGCCCAAGAGTTTGAGGTTGCTGTGAGCTATGACACCATTGAACTCTACAGAGGGTGACAAAATAAGACTCTGCCTTAATTAAAAAAAAAAAAAAAGAAGAAGTGATCAAGAAATAGAGTAACATCCAGGGTATAAAATCAATTTCTACAAATCAGTAGCCTTTGTATATGCCAATAATAGCCAAGATGAGAAACTAGTCAAAGATACAATTTCCTTCCCAGTAGCTTCAAAGAAAATTAAATATCTAGGAATATACCTTCACAAAAAAAGGTGAAGGATCACTACAAAGAGAATTATGAAACCCTAAGAAAATAAATAGCAGAAGACATCAACAAAAGGAAGAACATACCGTGCCCTTGGCTGGGAAGAATCAACCTTGTTAAAATGTCTGTATTGCCCAAAGTAATCTACAGATTCGATGCAATCCCCATTAAAATACCAACATCATAGTTTGAAGAAATGGAAAGGATAGTTCTTCATTTTGTACAGACCAGAAAAAAACCTGCATAGCTAAGGCAATTTTTAGTAATAAAAACCATGCTGGAGGTATCACTCTACCACACTTTAGGTTATATAACAAGTTCACAGTGATCAAAAGAGCATGGTATTGGCACAAAAATAGAGACACACACATATGGACCTGAAAAGAAAAGCAAGAAATGAAACCAGTCTCTGATAGTCATCTGATCTTTGATAAACCAAACATGAGTATATATTGGGGGAAAGAACCCTTGTTTAGTAAATGGTGCTGGAAAAACTGGATAACCAAATATAAAAGACTAAAACCAGACCCACACCTTTCACTTCTTACAAAAATTAACTCAAGATGGATAAAAGATTTAAATCTAAGATATGAAATGATAAAAATCCTAGAAGAAAGTGTGGGAAAAACTCTTGAAGATGTCAGCCTAAGGAAAGATTTTATGAAGAAGACTTGTGTGGCAATTGCAACAACAACAAAAATAAACAAATGGGACTTAATTAAACTGAAAAGCTTCTGCACAGGTAAGGACACAACAATCAAAGTAAACTGACAACCTTCAGAATGGGAAAAGAGGTTTGCATGTTACAAATCTGACAAAGGCTTGATAACCAGGATCTATAGAAAACTCAAATTAATAAACAAAAAAGGGGGTACCAGTCCTATCAGTGGGCAAGAGATATGAACAGAACTTTCTCTGAGGAAGACAGAGGAATGGCTAACAAACATATGAAAAAACGCTCATTCTCCCTAATCATCAGAGAAATGCAAATCAAAAACAACCTGAGATATCACCTAACCCCAGCAAGATTTGCCCACATTACAAAGTCCCAAAGCTGCAGATTCTGGTGTGGATGTGGAAAGAAGGGAACACTTTTACACTGCTTGTGGGACTGCAAAATAATACAACCTCTTTTGAAAGAAGCATGGAGAATCCTCAAAGGTCTCAAATTAGATCTCCCATTTGACCCCATAACCCCACTAATAGGCATCTACCCAGAAGAAAAAAAATCATTTTATCATGAAGACATTTGCACTAGGATGTTTACTTTAGCTCAATTTATAATCACCAAGATGGGGAAACAACCTAAATGCGCATCAACTCAGGAATGGATTAATAAGCTGTAGTATATGTATACCATCGAGTACTAGTCAGATGTAAGAAAAGATGGAGACTTTATATCTTTTGTATTAACCTGGATGGAGATGAAACACATTCTTTGTTTCATTATTCCTTTTTTTTTTCTTTTTTTTTTTATTGTTGGGGATTCATTGAGGGTACAAGAAATCATGTTACACTGGTTGCATTTGTTGGGTAAAGTCCCTCTTACAATCGTGTTTTGCCCCAAAAGGTGTGGCACACACCAAGACCCCAAGACCCCACTCCCCTCGCTCCTTCCCTCTCTCTGCTCTTCCTTTCCCCACCCCTCCCTCATTCTTTCTCTCTCTGCTCTCCCCTTCCCTCACCCCCACCATGTCAATAA
>CAUYON010128888.1:0-16329 GCA_963573935.1 Arctocebus calabarensis
TTATATAGTGATCAAGGAAATGCCATGAAGGATATCTGTAACAGTATGATCAAAATATTTCTGAATGTATATGAATCGTGCCCTGTGATTGCACCAATGTACATAATTATGATTCAATAAAATTATTAAAAAAAAAAAATAACCTGGTCAGGCAATGTAGGGAGATTCCATCTCTGAAAACAAGAAAAAATTAGCCAGGCACAATGGAGCACAGCTGTAGTTCTGGCCATTTGAGAGGCTGAGGCAAGAGGAGTGACTTTAGCCAAGGAGTTCGAGGTTATGGTGAGCTATGCACTCCAGTCTGGGCAACAGAGCGAGACCCTGCCTCAAACAGAAAATAAATGCATAATCTAATCCTTTTATTATAGCAAATTTATAATACTCTTTCATATTAAAGGCAAAAGATCGCTCCAAGTTAAGAATATATGGAAGAAAGCATATTATTTATTTTAAAAGACTATTTTCTTTTAGAATCTTTAATTGAATGCCTACTAGGTAAAATATAATATGGAGCTAACAAAGGGAGAAAACAAATTATTGTGTGTTAGAGAGACTTGAAATCAAAGGAAATTTTAAATTAACAATATTGATTGCTTATTGATAAGATAATCAATAACTTAATGGTCTTATGAGAGTAAATAATGGCCCAGAAGACCAGATTATTCAGTGGAAATATCACTGCATTTTGAAACCAACAACAAAAAAATGGCCTGTGAAAATAAGAAAGCCAAACCCCTTCTAGTGAAGCAGTTTTCTCATGGTGCACACCCATGAAATAGCTCTGTCATAACTTTATACTGGCAAGATCACAATGAGGTCACAGGCTAGGCACTGCCAACTATACTGACCTTACTGGCGATTTTATTTTTTCTTTCAAATAGTCTAGTTTTGGAAAGTAATATCAGAGAACTTACAAATCCTGAGTTTAGTGTTCTTGGTAAATACTTGGCCAATTACAGAATTTTGGGAAATGAGTCCAAAGAGTTTGGTTTCACCTGAGACCTGGTGAAACACTTTACATGCCCTTATCACCCAGTTCTCAGGACGACTTTGTGAATAGGCAAATTTATCATTCAGATTGCATAGCTGCAAAAACTGAAGGTTAGAAAAGCATGTGCCCAAGGTGGCGCAACTGAGGGCTCTATGGGGAAATGAATGGTGCCGCCTGTGGGAGGCAATCCTCTGTACCAGGTCTGCCTTACCTTGCAGCACCTGCGTTCAGGGCTTCAGGAAGAAGCTAGGGAGATGGGACGGTTGCTCCATGAGTGAAAGTGGATGGGTAAAGGGGTACTGTTTGATCTAGGTATAAACAAAGATAAATTTGCATAAAATTGAAGGAGAAGAAATGCTCATGGCAAAAATGTGAAATCTAATTTTCTTGCCAAGGAAATGGCAGACTTAGGATAGATCTAAACCAAAAGAGTAGCTTCATTCTAGGTTTGGGTCTAGGTCTCAGGTCATTGAGAACCAATTAATATTTGTCACTAGAGACTTTAACCAGGAATAAGCAATCGTTTGTTTGTTAAAAAGTTTTAAAAATAGTCAGTTTCACTTTGTGAAATCATATGTCCTTGAAGTCTGCAAACAGTGATTGATTTTTATTTAAATTGTTAGAGGGGGTATATATATATCTCCAATTGAAAACTCTTATTAGATGGCATTTCTATTTTGAAATAATGTATTAAACAGTTAAGTGTTATCTTGCTTGTAAACTTTTTGTATAGGATATGACTCTGCCTGGCCAGAAGACACAGTTTAAATTAGAATCATGACATACCGTATTCAACATTTCTAAGTGTGGAAAAAACCCAACTCCAAAGTCATAGGTTTTAAAAGCTATGATTCTTAAGATGTGAAATTTCAACTATCAAGTTAAAAAATTCTCTTGGGCAGTTGGAAATAAGGTCTTTGAAATTAATAAATAATTACATTTTTATTTCTAGGAATTAACTTTGCTCAAGTCCCAATTTTTCTTTGTTTTTTTTCCCCCTATCACCTGTCTTTTCATTACAGTTCCAGTAATGTAATAGTTAGATATCATGATTGAGTCTGTGTTGTATCTATAAGAAAAAAAATATTTAAGAAATTCTATAACTCTTCAAGTCAAGGCCATATAAATAGGATGCTTAAAATTTGACAAATTTGTTTCAAAAATGAAAACAATTTTGAATATTATTCTAGATGATTTTTCCACAGACATATTCATAATACTGTATTAAGTTCAAATTTCGTTAGAATTCAGTGTTTCCAAATGTCATTTTGCAGCTGCAAATGATAACCTCTCAGCTGCTGTGATGAATTCCTGGGAGTTGGGTGTGATTAGGTGGCCTGTCAAGGGGTCTGATAAATCACTCTTCAGTCTGGAGAAAAGCAAGGACTAACACATTCATTTGTAATGATTCTGCAAAACAACTGAAATCAACTTTTTTTTGATTATCATTAATATTTTACTTGTCTACCCCATCTTTTCAATTATCCCTTCCTGCTCAGATATGAAGGCGTGAACTTACCTATTCCAATTTCCTCCCTCCCCCTTCACCAAAATAGTTTTAAGTGTATTAAATATTTTACACATATACCTTGATTTTAATTTAGTCATTTACATCAATGCCTTATTACATGTTCATGATACAGTATATATTAAGAGCAAAATCTTTCAGCCAGTCAAATTAATTCTAATTCTTCTTCTTTGTAGCTGTGAAAATTTGCAATTTGTAAACTTTCAGAGTCTCAGTTTTTCCAACTACAGGTGATTAACTAAATACACATATGTAATGAGAATTGGAGATAATATAGCTTATATCATGCTGCTATTGTGAAGATTAAATGAATATGTAATATTCTCAGCACCAAAAGCTTTCAATATATGGTATTAAAAATTTTAAGAGTTATTTGCCCAAAGACTGAGCCCATGTAACCTGATTAGATGTTCGAGGATTTTTTCAGTGTCCTAGGCCGTCTTGTACATTGTATGGAAACTAAAACACATGAAGATGTTTCCTTATGTCAGTCAGGTTGGTTAATGGTTTTCTCTCTACCAATTTGAGATTTTTCTCTTACTAATATGAGTTTACTTGTGAGTGTAAAATTAGAACTCCTCTTATCATTTTGATCACTTTGATGCATTTCAGATAGGAGAGAAATGCACTTTCAAATGCCTTGTTAAGCATAATTGAATGTTATTTTGAGTCCATTAGGCACCATGCCTGTCTGCTAAGGTTTTACCAAATAGCTCTTTGAAGTAATCTGTAAAATAATCTCTCAGGTGAGATTCTTTTCTTTGTCTTTTTCTTTCTTTCTTTTTTTCTATCAGACACTCTTGCAATTATTCCTAATGCCTTAAAGTCAAAAAGGTCAATTATCCCATTAAACTCTTTTGTATATCTGAAGTTCCTTGGAATTGTATAGAACTAGAAATACACAGACTCTTTCAATTGAGTTTTCCCATCAGATCTGATTATGTCAGATATTTTTCTTTCAATCTACACAGTATAGAGAAATGTGTTTTTTTTTAATTTATTTTTTTAAATTAAATCATAGCTGTGTGCATTAGTGCAATCATGGGGTACAGTGTGAGGGCTAATTTATAGCTTTCATATGAAGGCTATAACCCAATTATAGCACAAGAATATGAGGAATGGGGAAAGGGTGGGGAGGGGAGTAGGGAGGATGGGTGGAGAGAGGATAATTGGTGGGACCACACCTACGGTGTATCTTAGAAGGATACAGGTGAAACTTACTGAATGTAGAATATAACTAAGAAATAACATAAGAAATGCCATAAATGCTATGTTAACCAGTTCAGTGAAAGTATTTCGGATTGTAAATGAAACCAGCACATTGTACCCCACGACTGCATTAATGTACACAGCTATGATTTAATTAAAAAAAAAAAAAAAAAAAGCCAGGCATTATGGCAGGCGCCTATATCCCAGTTACTAGGGAGGCTGAGGCAAGAGAATTGCTTAAGCTCAAGAGTTAGAGGTTGCTGTGAGCTATGACGACACAGTACTCTACCCAGGGTGACAGCTTGAGACTCTGTCTCCAAAAAAAAAAAAAAAAAAAGAAAACCAGAAATATCTACACAACTTTGTCAACCAAAGACCAAAAAAAGACTGTGTTAACATAATAGATGATTTACAAAGCCAAAATATTTAGTCATTTTCAATAATGACAACGAAAATTTAAAACAAAGGCATAAGCCTCATAACTTAAACTTCATTTTAGAATACTTATAGTCTTCATTTTAAAATAATGATTGTTTTGGTTTGGCACCCATAGTTCAGGGGTTAGGGCACCAGCCACATACACCGGGGCTGGCAGGTTCAAACCCAGCCCGGGCCTGCTAAACAATGACAACTATAAAAATAAATAAACAAATAAATAAAATAAAATAAAAATTTTTTAATTTACATTATTTTTAACAGTGATCAGATAACTAAACAGTAATTATTTATTACAACCTCAAGCAACCAGTGATGAAATCCCAGGAAGGTTATCTCCAGGTCAACAATTTAACTGCCATAGCAAATTGAAAGGGTTTTTTTGCCAAACTGTGTTAGGACTATGTTAACAGCTGCCGAAGTTAGAAATTAAATGGCACTTGACATAACACATATCTATACTCTAGATGTTTACTTCAGGAACACAAAAACTATTTTGCCCAAGTACGCATGCTTGCATGTACGTGTACATGTATCTACCTAGATTTTATTAATTATGATAAAGTTTGTTAAAAAAAAAAAATCTGGCTCAGCGCCTGTGGCTCAACGGGCTAAGGCACCAGTCACGTACACCTGAGCTGGTGGGTTCGAATCCAGTCCAGGCCTGCCAAACAACAATGACGGCTGCAACCAAAAAATGGCCGGGCGTTGTGCCGGGCGCCTGCAGTCCCAGCTACTTGGGAGGCAGAGGCAAGAGACTCGCTAGAGCCCAGGAATTGGAGGTTGCTGTGAGCTGTGATGCCACGGCACTCTATCCAGGGTGACAGCTTGAGGCTCTGTCTCAAAAAAAAATAAATAAATAATTTTAAAAAATCTCTCAGGTTGGGCACATGGCTCGCACCTGTAATCCCAGCACTCTGAGAGTCTGAGGTAGATGGATTGCTTGAGCTCAGGAGTTTGAGACCAGCTTGAGCAAAAGTGAGACCCCATCTCTAAAAGATGGCCAGGTGTTGTGGCAAGCATCTGTAGTCTGAGCTACTTGGGAGGCTGAGGTAAGATGATTGCTTGAGCCGAAGAGTTGAGGTTGCTATGAGCTATGATGACGCCACAAAACTCTACTAAGGGTGACAAAGTGAAACTATCTACAAAAAAAAAAACCACAAAACTCTGTCAAATTTAGTCAGGTCATCACAGGAATCAAATTCAGTACTAGATCATGGAGCTAACTAGCTTTCATAATAAAGAAAAGAACCTGGGCAGTGCCTGTGGCTCAAAGGAGTAGGTCACCGGCCCCATATGCCGGAGGTGGTGGGTTCAAACCCAGCCCCAGCCAAA
Organism: Arctocebus calabarensis; assembly: GCA_963573935.1. NCBI lineage: Eukaryota > Metazoa > Chordata > Mammalia > Primates > Lorisidae > Arctocebus > Arctocebus calabarensis. Next base: position 5,499 of record CAUYON010128888.1, read on the forward strand.
AACTGCAAAAAAAAAAAGGAAAGACAAAAACCTTCCTGCTTTCAGTTCACAAATGATTTTTCATATTGTAATCAAAGAAAATACAGAACATGCCTTCTACAGCCAAAATATAAGATAATGTGACTTAAAAATTGAACTATTACTTAACTGCCTCGGCCAGGCTCCCGAGTAGCTGGAACCACAGGCGCCTGCCACAAACAATTCTTTGTTTTTTTTTTTGAGACAGAGCCTCAGGCTGTTACCCTGGGTAGAGTGCTGTTGCATCACAGCTCACAGCAACCTCCAATTCCTGGGCTCAAGAGAGTCTCTTGCCTCCGCCTCCCAAGTAGCTGGGACTACAGGCGCCCACCACAACGCCCGGCCATTTTTTGGTTGCAGCTGTCGTTGTTTGGCGAGCCCCGGGACTGGATTCAAACCCGCCAGCTCAGGTGTATGTGGCTGGCGCCTTTGCCCGTTGAGCCATAGGCGCCGAGCCAATTCTTTGTTTTTTTGAGACAGAGTCTCACTTTGTTACCCTCAGTAGAGTGCCATAGTGTCCGAGCTGACAGCAACTTCAAACTCTTGGGCTCAACCAATTCTCTTGCCTCAGCCTCACAAGTAACTGGGACTAGAGGCACCCATCAGAACCCCTGGCTGTTTTTTAGAGACAAGGGTCTCAAATCTGCTGGTGCTGGTCTAGAACCTGTGAGCTCAGGCAACTCACCCACCTCAGCCTCTCAAAGTGCTAGGATTACAGGTGTGAGCCACCACACCCAGCCTGGCCCTGGATTTTTTTTTTTTTTTTTTTTTTTTTTGAGAGAGAACCACTGGATAGAGTGGTTCTCAAGCTGTCACCCTGGATAGAGTACCATGGCATCACAGCTCACAGCAACCTCCAATTCCTGGGCTCAAGCAAGTCTCTTGCCTCCACCTCCCACGTAGCTGGGACTACAGGCGCCCACCACAACACCCGGCCATTTTTTTTTGGTTGCAGCTGTCATTGTTGTTTGGTGGGTCCAGGCTGGATTCGAACCTGCCAGCTCAGGTGTACGTGGCTGGCGCTGAGCCCTGGCCCTGGATTCTTAAGAGGCGTTTCTTTAAAACCGGAATACATTTTAAAATGGCCTACTCCTTTGCTCAGAAAGTACCTTTTATATAAAAATAACATGTCATCAGTATACAATGCTACTCCATGTATTTGAGTGTAACCATTTTTAATTTTAAAACTCAAATACAATTTTTGGGGTTTTTTTTTTTTGAAAACTTTATTCAAATTAATATGAGGGTACAATTTTTAGGTTACATTGTTTTCACTTCCAGGGTAAAGTTCCATTTGTAGAAGAGCCCCTCCCCCTGAGAGCGTGTTATACACCCTCACAATGTACACATTAGGTGAGATCCTGCCTCATGCCCTCTTTCTGCCATACGTCCTCCCTCCTCCCCATTCTCGCGTCCCTCTATCCCTGAACTGGACTATATTAGTATTTTAATGTTCTTATGACCATGTAATTATTTATATATTGATTTCATCTTACTATGGAGCACACTGGGTATTTATTTTTCCATTTTTGCAATACTTTACTAAGAAGAAATGTTCAAGTATAATTTTTTAAAACTTTTTTCTTCCTATCCACATTGAGCCTCATCTATTCCTCACTTTCCACAACACCTAAAAATAATCTTAAGATTATTTTTAACATATACACCTCAAGCATATAAAATTCATTTTACTGGTTTTGTAGCCACAATAATTGTACTAATAAAGACGGACTCTCAAGAACTAAAAACTTAGAAAAGCATTTAAATGGTCTAATTCACAAAGGGTGGGGAGAAATAATGATCTTCCCCTACCAAACTGGCTGCAACAAAATGCCAAGTTTCCTTTTTTTTTTCTTTTTTGAGACAGAGTCTCACTATGTTGCCCTCAGTAGAGTGCTATGGTGTCACAGCTCATAGCAACCTCCAAACTCTTGGGCTTAAGCCATTCTCTTGCCTCCATCTCCCAAATAGCTGGGACAACAGGCACCAGCCACAACACCTGGCTATTTTTTTGGTTGCAGTTGTCATTATTTAGCAGGCCCAGGCCAGGCTTGAACCCGCCAGCCTTGGGGTATGTGCACAGCGCCCTACTCACTGAATATGGGCCCCAAGCCAATGCCAAGTTTCCCATACTGAACTAGTGTAAAAAGGAAGAAAAAGAATAAGGGGTGGGAAACAAGCAGGCAAAACAACTGTCCTCAAGACCTAACCATACTTCTATATTTCAGAATAGCTCTCACCAGTGTGTTCAATAACCCATGTCACTCTCTGACCAAACACCATAGACTGGTAGTCAGAAAACTATAGTAGACTACATCATCTGCCTGAGATCAACCTGACATAAAAAATACAAGTGGAAGCCTAGCAAGGTGGCTCATACCTGTAATCCCGACGACTTGCGAGGTTCAGGCATGAGTACTGCCTGAACCTGAGAGCTCAAGAGCAGGCTGGGCAACACAGGGAGACCCAAACTCTAAAAGAGTCATTAAAAACAAAAAAAATTTTTTAAAAACAGAAAATTTTTGTAAAGATACAAGTGGAGATCACAAATGATTTAATCCTGAAAGATTATTTCCTACATTCAATATCTCAAAGAGTTTTCTAAACATCTAGAAATTCAATCCTACTCTTGCTATAATAATTGACCTTAAAAATAAAATAATAGGACCCATCAAAGATGCTTCACAGAAAAAAAACGTACATATCACCTTTGTTGCATCCACAGCTACTAGGCTCCCATTAATAGATGAGCATCATCCAGGATAGGGCTAGCTGAAGAGTGGGATAAAAATTAGGCTCGCAGCCTCTTTGCTGGCATTGCTTGAGGCACTGAGTGGACATGCAATAAAGAGGTGGTTAGTTGTGCAAGTGATGCCAAGAGTAACAAGATTCCACATGTCAGGAGAGCAAATGCCCAACAAAGAGCAAAGGGCACTCACTCCACTGCTTTTTGCCCAAAGAAAGATCAGTTGCCTCACCTGAAATCCTTTCAAAGAAAGACTAAATCATCTCCATTCCAACCCTCACCCTGAGTGAACTCAACAACCCCCACTCAGAGTACAGGAGGAAGCTTTGCTTATCAAAAATAGCAAGTGCTACTTCTAAAGCCAAGAAATACTCCTTTTGTGCAGTCTCCTGCCCCAATTCAGTCTTCTACTGAAGTCTACAAGCCAAAAATACTTGGTTCCTAGCCTAAGTCAAGTTCTCCATTTTCCGAAACATGTATCAACCCAATTTTCTTTCAGATAAATTCCTCTCCATTCCCACTGTTCTGGAGACCTTTCTGAAAGTTCCCTGGTTGACTGCTCTGCCCAGTCCCTTCAAAAAGCGCCCAACCCCCATGAGATAATCTCCTTTCCCTCACTTTTCCTAAGGTTTTTCCCTGTACCACGTCTAACACTTCTTGTCCTCCATTTGTAGACTTATTAATAGATCCCAATCCTACCTGGTACAACTCTTAAGAAAGCCATCTCCCTCCCCACCACTCACTTGTCTTTCCCCATATTTCCTTTTCCCTATATATCCTCAGATGAAGACAACATACACATAAAAATTACCTGTTCTTCTCAGCTCTTAACTCCCAAGTATCTCCTGTACCCCAGGTTCTTTCACAGCACCTAATCCTCCCCCAGTTTCCTCCCAATCCTGCCATCCTCATCCCCAAACTCCAACCGTTTTTCCCATTTCCCAAATCCAGATTTCCTGTGCTAAATTTTTACTCTTGCCCAATATCATAACCTCTTGCTCGCTCCTAGGTTTATCCCCTGTGCCTGGATCCCCAAGTCTTTTCCTCTCTTCCCACTTTCCTCAGACCCTAACTCTTCCAAAACCTCAGGAATTTGCACCATCTCCTTTCCGCCTCGCCTGCCTCCGTGGCCCCTAACTCTTCGCCAGCCCTGCTCAGCCCCCAAGTTTCTCCCCATTATCCCAGAGTTCCCACACTCGCCCTCCTCACACTGGGGGCGGGGAGATGCGCCTCAATTACCGCCCCGCCCGCTTTGCCGCCGGGCTTGGGTGTCCCGTCCCTTCCCTTCCCTTCGGGGCCCCGAGGCCGCTGCCAGCGCTGGCGCGGCGGGGCCGGCTCACCAGTTGGTCATGTCCAGGAAGAAGGCGCAGCCGGCAGGGTTGAGCTGGAAGCCGAGCAGCCTCTGGAACTCGGAGATGAGCACGTCCTTGTCGGTAGTGCCCAAGCAGCTGAACTTCTGCATTAGCTCTGGGTCCAGGTCCACGTCCATGCCCTCCATGGCGGGGGCCGCACGCCCGCTTCCCCGCCTCCTCACAACCGAGCCGCCGCCGCCGCCGCGCCGCCGGGCCCGGGGACCGGGAGGGGGCCCGCTGCTAGCCGGCGCCGCGACCCCGCTCCTTTGAGGTAGGCCCCGGGCCTCTCACCGCCTCATAGGGGTAAACTCACTCAGCCACTCACTCACTCTCGCGCTCCCCCCCCTCCCACCCCCGCCAGCGCCGCTGCCGCCGCCGCCGCCGCCACCACCGCCTCCGGCTCGTTCGCCGCCTCCGCCTCCCGCGCCGCGCCCACTGCGCAAGCGTCGCTCGCCTAGGCCCCGCCCCTTCCTCTCCTGGAGGCCAGACCCTCAGTGGTGTCACAACCCGCTGACGTCTACCGCGTGACCTCACCGCGGAGGAGCAGGGAGGCTGGAAGCGGGAAGGGATGGCCCAGCGGCGGGGCGCGCTTCTGGCCAAACCGTCGCCTTGCCCCGCCTCGTCCCCACCCTTAAGGGGTGGAGAAAAAGCCTAGAGTCCAGGGAACGACTCGGGGATTTTCGTCTGTGACGACGCCACCATTTTGCAGGTGGGGAACCTGAAGTCCTGTGCGGGCAGAGGCCGTGGCAAGGTCAAGTAGCAAACGCGCTCAGAACCCAGCCCTTCTAGGAGGCGTCAGCAACTCGCGCTTGAGGACTTATTTGCAGAGCCGCTTTCGGAGGAATGCTGCCTTAAAAGCCTGGGCTCCGGAGCACACTTAATGATGGTTACTATAGTTTATCAATGTTTGTGTTACGCAACATTAGCACCGTGTCGCCAGAAAATTCAGGAGCTCTTCAAACAAACATCATTAACAGGTTCAGATGAAAACCACACATAATCTTCCACCCACTCCATCAGGAACAACGGTTTCAAAATAAGGTGAAATCATGGGAATTTGACATGCCTTGTTCTGTTTTTAAAAAGGAAGGCAAAGTACTATATCTATGGTATACCTGCCTGGTTGAGGTCTCATTTAAAGATGAAAGAATGGGAAAGGAAGCATATTTTCTTTGTCTACCCTCTTCTATCAGCAAATGTTTGTTTTTGAGACAGAGTGTCATCTTGTCACCCTTGGTAGAAGAGTGCTGTGGCGTCATAGCTCACAGCAACCTCAAACTCCTGAGTTGAAGCTATTCTCTTGCCTGAGCCTCCTGAGTAGCTGGGACTACAGGTGCCTGCCACAGTGCCCGGCTATTTTTAGAGGTCTCGCTCTTGCTAGGCTAGTCTCGAACTCATGAGCCTTGGCCTCCCAGAATGCTAGGATTACAGGCGTGAACCACCACACCGGGCTCAGCAAGTGTTTTTTGAACTCCACAAGTTGGCTGACACTGGTAGGTCCAAGGTGGGGTGAGGAATGGGAAGGATAAATAAGACATAGTCACCTGCCTTCAGGTACGTCTCTGTTTTACAAATAAGTGAGATCCAAAGAGTTTACATGCCTTGTCCAGAAATAGAAAGCAGCAAAACAAGAACCAAACTTTCTGGTTCTCTGTGAGATAGGATTTCAATAATTTCAACAACAAATAGTGTTAGGATAAGTGAACGGTAATGTCTAAAATGCCAAGAGGTTTTGGAAAGGGAAAAAGCATTCAACCTCCTCTGTATTACTACCAAGCAAAAGTAAAATATAGTAGCTTAAAAAGCCTAGCTTCTGGTCACACACATTTGGGACTCAAATTCTCATTGTGCCAGTTACTGGTAATAATAGTGCCTGCCCCTACTGTTGTGAGGTAACAATACTTAAACTCATTACAATGATTCACAAGAAACAATAATTGTAACTAGTATTGTAGCATGAGGTAGTACTGTAAACATGAGGGATTGGACAGTGACACTCCATACAAATAGGCAGGGATTACTACTTTTTTACCTACTCTTTCCTGGTCTTCTGTTAAAATATGAAATATAAGCTCTTTCTGTCTCCAGTGAAATTTTCCCCACAATATGAGTATCTTATGGGAAACAGACACTTTAAACAGCATATAGTAATAAATAATACCTACTGTGCATATTATTGAAGTTATAAACATTTTATAAGAAACTGTTCTTGGTCCTTTAAGATATATGTAGAAGTATATGGCTGGGTGCAATCGCTCATGCACTCTGGAAGGCCAAAATGGGAAGATCCTTTGAGCTCAGGAGACCCAGCCTCTGAAAACTAGCCAGACGTGGTAGGTGCCTGTGGTCCCAACAACTTCATTAGGCTGAAACAAGAGGATCTCTTGAGCCCAAGAGTTGGAGGTTGCTATGAGCTATGATGATGCCATGGTACTCTATGCAGGGTGACAAAGTGAAACTCTGTCTCAAAAAAAAAAAAAAAAGATGTAGAAGATTAAATCATTCCCATAGCCCCTTATTTTTCACTTTTCACAATGTTGGAATGTTTCACTAAAGTGAAACGGTAATGATGGTTATTATAAGGAAAAATTATTATTAAGGAAAAATCCAGTGTCAACTGGTTGCCATTGGTTATCCTGTAATCCTAGCAATCTGAGAGGCTAAAGCAGGAGGATTGCTTCAGCTCTGGTGTTGGAAACCAGCCTGAGCAAGAGTAAGACCCTATCTCTACTAAAACTAGAAAAAGTTAGATGGGTGTTGTAGAGGGCACCTATAGTCCCAGCTACTGGGGAGGCTGAGGCAAGAGATTCGCTTGAGTTTGAACTTGATGTGAGCTAGCTGATGCCATAGCACTCTAGCCTGAGCAACAGAATGAGACTCTATTTTGGGGGAAAAAAAAGAAGAAAGAAAATTCAGTCTCCCTTAGGGGTGAATACATATTGTCTCAATCTTTTAGATAATCAATTGAAGAAACAGAAAGATTATAAGAATCTCAATATTAGAGCCGAAAGGAACTGAGACTGTCTAATCCAATCATCCAATCTCCCCATTTACAGATGAAGAAACTGAAACTGACTGGGAGGCCAAGGCAGGGGGATTGCCTGAGCTCACAGGTTCCAGACTAGCCTGAGGCAGAGCAGGACTCATCTCTAAAAATAGCTGGGCGCTATGGTGGGTCCCAACCACTTGAGAGGCTGAGGCAAGAGAATCACTTGAACCTGTGAGCTATGATGCCATGGCACTGGACCAAGGGCAACAAAGTGAGACTCTGTCTCAGAAAAAAAAAAAGAAGAGGAAGAAGAAATTGAAACTGAGAGAGGGAAATTGATTCAACTATGCAACCAAGATCATACACCTCACAGGGGGTTTCCAATCTCTCAGGCTAGCACTCCATCAACTATACCCTGCTTCATGCCCTTTATACATTAATTTCAATTTGGGCCTTACATACAAAATAATGAAAAAATGCTGAGGACTACCCTCAGGAAGGAAAACTGACAGCAGTATTCCCAAAGTGCTTCCAGATACCATCTCAGAAGTACATCATCTATCCTTGGAGCTGCCGCTGCTAGATATACTCAAGGCCAGCCAGTTTCTCTGTGAATTTCTTGGGTTTGTGATCCTGTCTAAGAAACTTAAACTAATATCAGATCCCCAGTTCAGATCAGTCTCAGAGGTTATTAAAGGATTTAGTCCATTCTCTCATTCAGAAGTTGAAAGTCTAAGAGAAAAATTATTCATCTCACCAGGACAGCCTAAATTGGCTCCAGATCACCAAGTCTTTAAGACTTAGAATTGCCAAAAAAAAAAGGATTTAGAATTGCCAATGCCAACTAGTAGTATCTATGATTATGCCACTGCACAACTGATTCAGAGAATAGTCTTAAATAGACTTTAGGGTTTGTGATAATAACAATTTATAGTAGAAATCTTTTTTTTTTTTTTTTGTAGAGACAGAGTCTCATTTTGTCGCCCTCGGTAGAGTGCCGTGGCATCACACAGCTCATAGCAACCTCCAACTCCTGGGTTTAAGCGATTCTCTTGCCTCAGTCTCCCAAGTAGCTGGGACTACAGGCACCTGCCACAACACCCAGCTATTTTTCTGTTTTTGCAGTTCGGCCAAGGCCTGATTTGAACCTACTACCTTCAGTATATGGGGCTGGCACCCTATTCGCTGAGCCACAGGCACCGCCCTAGAAATCTCTTGAGTATACATCCAACCATAATGTCTATATAACGCTATCTGTTAGCTTCTGATGGTTGAACCAGAGACACCTGACCTTGGAGTATCTAATCAGATTTATTCCTTTCTTTCTCTCTCTCTTAATTTGGAATTGGAATTCAATGAGTTCCTAAAATAGCCCTGGCCTGTATGCTTGAAAGTGAGCAATATGAATACAGGAATAGTAACCATCTTTTTCGTCACCTATAAAGAAGAGATAATGTCCATTAGCCAGGAGTCATGTAGTCATGATGTCCATTAGCCAGGAGCACTTGTAGTCCCAGCTACTCAGGAGGCTGAGGCAAAGAGCTTGAGATTGTTATGAACTGTGACAACACAGCACTCTACCTAGGGCGACAGAATGAAACTCCGCCTCAAAAAAAAAAAAAAAAGGCAGCGCCTGTGGCTCAGCAAGTAGGGCACCGACCCCATATACCGAAGGCTGCGGGTTCAAACCCAGCCCCGGCCGAACTGCATCAAAAATTAGCAGGGCGCTGTGGCGGGCGCCTGTAGTCCCAGCTAATTGGGAGGCTGAGGCAAGAGAATCACTTAAGCCCAAGAGCTGGAGGTTGCTGTAAGCTGTGACTCCACAGCACTCTACCGAGGGCGATAGAGTGAGACTCTGTCTCCACAAGAAAAAAAGAGAGAGAAGAGAAGGAAAAAGAGATAATGTGTCCATCTACAGAAGGACAACCATGAATCAGAGAGAAGACAAGATAGGAAACCTGAAGGCATGAAGAGAGAGAATCCTGTCATTCTGAGGCTGGTGGTTCAACTTTCCATGGATTCCCGTGAGATTCTCCAGGTTCTATTCAAAATATGTACATCAGCCCAGCATGGTAGCTCACACCTGTAATCCTAGAACTCTGAGGGCTGAGGCAGGAGGATGACTTGTGCTCAAGAGTTCAAGAATGAGTTCAAGAACAGAGCAAGAGCAATACCTCCTCTCTACTAAAAATATAAAAATTGGCTTGGCACCTGTGGCTCAATGGGCTAAGGTGCCAGCCATGTACACCTGAGCTGGTGGGTTTGAATCCAGCCTGGGCCCTCCAAACAACAATGGTGGCTGCAACCAAAAAAAAAAAAAAAAAAAATGGCCAGGCATTGTGGTGGGTGCCTATAGTCCCAGCTACTTGGGAGGCGGAGGCAAGAGACTCGCTTGAGCCCTGGAATTGGAGGTTGCTGTGTGCTGTGTTGCGATTGCAATATATCCAGGGTGACCGCTTGAGGCTCTGTCTAAAAAAAAAAAAAAAAAAAAAAAACCTCAGAGGGGATGAATGCCCTATATGGATGATTTTCAATTGTGCCCGCATGATAGGATCCCTTGGAGAATCCAAGAGAAAATTATGATCTCCTGTAATCCACCTCTAACGATTCTCTTAATTGGTCTGAATTTGGGCTGTGGCAGTGGCATTTAAATCATTTAAATGCTTCCCCAGATGATTCTAAATGGCAGTCAAGGTTGAGATCCTCTGATCGAGAATATACAATCAACAAAAAAACAAACAAGAAAATGAGAAAAGATCATGAACAGGTGACAATCCTCTAGAAGAGAAATCATAAAAGCATAAAAAGTATGAGGAGATACCCAAACTCATAATTAGAAAACATGAAATAAAGCAATACTGAGGTGTTATTTTGTACCTGCTAGACTGTCAAAAATTAGGAAAAAATTAGAAAGCTAGATAATACTAAGTTTTTTGTGAGGATATACACTGAGTATACCATTTTGCACACTGTACAATTTTGCACACCCAGGTGGCAGTGTTTAGAGCTCTGTGTCCTAGAACTATGCTGTGATCCCTTAAGTACCATTCCCATATGTAGCTATGGAGTGCGTGAAACGCAGCTAGTCTGATTTGAGACGAACTGTAGTTATGAAACACTCATTGGAATTTGAAGACCTAGTACAATGGAAAGTAAAATATTGCTGTTCATCTTTTATATCGATTACCTTTCAAAATGATAATCTCAGATATAACATCTACTCGATTGCTTATATGGCTCACATTATATTTGGACTGAGATGAATAAGACAGACGTATGCCCAGCAACTTAGAGTTCTTATTTTTAGGTTTTTTTTTTGCAGTTTGTCCATGGCTGGGTTCAAACCCGCCACCCTCAGCAAAGGGGGCTGGTGCCCTACTCACTGAGCCACAGGCGCCACCCCCATAGAGTTCTTGATACATAGTGCTGAGGAACAGGCAGAAACAGAAAGTGATCATAGTAATTTTTGTAAAATTAAAACAAATGCACATAAAATAATATAAATTTTACATGAACTTTAAAAAGCACATTAAATATACCATAATAGTTGTGTATAGGTGAGGGAAGATGAGAATAAATGAGAACAGGGCGGCTCCTGTGGCTCAGCGAGCAGGGCGCCGGCCCCATATACCGAAGGTGGCGGGTTCAAGCCCAGCCTCGGCCGAACTGCAAAACAAAAAAATAGCCGGGCGCTGTGGCGGGCGCCTGTAGTCCCAGCTACTCGGG
>CAUYON010128889.1:0-13452 GCA_963573935.1 Arctocebus calabarensis
GTGCACACCGTGTGTATGGGGGGGGGTGGGCAGCCGTGTGAGTGGTGCACACCGTGTGTATGGAGGGGGTGGGCAGCCGTGTGAGTGGTGCACACCGTGTGTATGGGGGGTGGCGGGCAGCCGTGTGAGTGGTGCACACCGTGTGTATGGGGGGGCGGACTGCCGTGTGAGTGGTGCACACCGTGTGTATGTGGGGGGTGGACAGCCGTGTGAGTGGTGCACACCGTGTGTGTGTGGGGGTGAGGGATGGGGCAAGGTAGCACAGGGCTCTCTGGGGCTAGAATGTGACTTTCTCCCCCGTTTGGCACTGGTAGAGTGAAGTAGCCCGTTAGTCAATGTGGAGCCATTTGACTTACAGACATACGTGTAACATGTGCATACTCTTTTTTTGCAGAACTACACTCAGTACATCCCACTGTCCATCTATGACCTACAGACGTGGATGGGTAGCCCATCCATATTTGTGTACGACTGCTCCAATGCTGGCCTGATCGTCAAATCCTTCAAACAGTTTGCGCTCCAGCGGGAGCAGGAGTTGGAGGTAAGCCCTGGAGTGCCCACAGCGTGGCTGGTTCTCCGTTTCCTCCCCTCCTGGGCTGAGGGGTGGGTGGAGATTGGTAGGTTGGGGGGTGCTGGATGATTGGTGAATGGAGGTATGCTCAGGGTGCTGAGGGCAGACTGAGAACTGGAGAGGTACTGGTACAAGCTTTGGGCTTATTTTCACAAGGTATTTTACTCATTGTCTTTTTGTTTTTTTCTTGTTTGAGACAAAGTCTTATTCTGTCACCCTGGGTAGAGTGCTGTGACATCACAGCTTACAGCAAACTCGGATTCCTGGGCTCAAGCAATCCTCTTGTCTCAGCCTTCTGAGTAGCTGGGACTGCAGGAACCCGCCACCATGCCCTGCTAGTTTTTCTGTTTTTAGTAGAGACAGGCTCTTGCTCTTGCTCAGGCTGGTCTCAAACTCCTAAGCTCAAGCACTCCACCTGCCTGTGCCTCCCAGAGTGCTGGGATCACAGGTGGGAGCTACCACACACGGCCACTCAGTGTCATTTTTAATCTGAACATTCATTCATTAAGTCATAACATTAGTAGCCTTGATTTGTGTCTCAGCAGTTTCCACCTCCAAACTAAATGTTTAAAATAAAGCAGACAGATTATTTCAGGACAAATGGACCCATGTCCTCAATCGCACAGTCTTTAGTTTCGTTAGTATCTTTCTCATTGTCCCTGTTTCTAGAAAGCCCACTAAGCTAAATGATAGAAAACAAACCCAGACAGCCACCTCTAATGGCAACGGGAGTGGAGGTCCTGTGCAGTGCTCAGGCAATGAAGAGACATTTGTTTTGTTGTTTTAATTAATATTTGATATTTGAATTAAATAGTGAATTCTAAAGACAAATTGAAGAGGCAGTTTTAATTAAGAGGCCTCTATCCTGTGGCCTGCAGAAGAGTGTCAGAATAAAATGCAGCCTCCAAGGGATCATGAATTCTGTCAGGTTGCAATACGGGAAATTCTCATTTCAGGAACAAAACTGATTTTGAGTATGTTTCCTTGAGCCTTTTTGGGTCTATTCAATTTTAATGCATCTTATGTTTTTCACATTTCATCAGAGAATAATGCTGAAACAATCAGCAACAAACTTTGAAATTCTATTTGGTAGAAGTACATGTCTAAGTGTGCCATTGTATAATTGTAAATTGAGACTTTATGCAGATCATTGCATGAGCGACTGATGCATATAGTTCCCTTTCTTCATGAAAATTAAACTAAGCACCACAAGTTTGTTTGTATTCTCTAATAAGTGTAGGGAAGGATCAAGTTTAATATCAAATTTTTACCTTGCTTTTCATCTGAGTTTACCCCGGGGATAGTTTATCTAATGAGCACTAAAATACTCAAAGCAATAAGATTTAATTTACTTTCTTGCATCAAGTAATAAATATTGTAAAAAAATTTTTTTTACATTTATAATATGTAAATTAAAATGCCAAGAGTCTTGCCTGATTTTTTTACCTGATTTATGGGTGGTAGAGTGATTAAGGGAAAGACCAATATATCCGCCTTAGTTAATTAAAATGTGTTAGATCCGGACCCTCTCCCCTTCCAGCAGCAGCCAGTGCTCCCACCTCCCAGTGCACATGTATCCAGTGTCTGCTTTCTGGCGCTGCTCAGTTGCTACTGTATATATTATCTGTATGTTGCCAAGGATTAATCAGCCCAAGAAACTGTTCATTTAGTTAAGTGCAACAAAAAAGATTTCTATGCATCTTTTTTTGGGGAAAAAAAAATGTTTAATTGACTCATTCCTCATGAAGAAGATCAAAGGAAAAAAGAACTTTAATTGAGGCGGCCAGTTGATGGCAAAGCAGCATTATGCCGTATGCTTATAATTAGCCCTGATTTTTGTCTTCATTCTTTTTTTAATTACAATGTAGATCAGTCTTGTGTTTTTCTATTACACTCACTATTATTGGTTATTGTTTAGTTGGCCTCTTGCATAAACAGCGGAAATTAAAATGATAAAATTGGCTCCTAGCTACTATCTTAATGTTCATTTTAGTTATTTTATATCTACTGTAGAAAGAATAATCTTATGTGGCCTATTAGGTTTATTCTCTTAAAATATTAATTTTTTCTTTACATAGATGGCCAAATTTATTCTTTTTAAATTTACTATATATTTAAATACTTTTTATTATATAACATGTGAACTGAAAGACATTGGCAGGTCAATGATTCTGCTAGTGACTAGAAAAAATTCAGGTAAGAAATGATTAAACATAATGCAAGAAAATGGTTATTTGGATCAGAAATCCTCCAAATAATAAACATTAACACAAATGTAAGTGGCATAAATTTTAAGAGGTGACTATCCGTGTCCTCATTCTCAGGGGGGCGTGCTCGTGCAGGGCTGGGCGGGCTGTTTGACGCTCTCAGAGCAGCGGGAGAAGCAGAAGAGGACTCTGCAGGGGCTCAGCCCAACTCAGTGCCCTGGGCAGAGCTGGGTCAGCACAGAGACTGCGCCTCTGACCGCTGCATCTCTCCTGTGTCTCTCGCTGTGTCACATTCTCTGTAATGTGAAAGTTGAGGGCAGTCTTTAAGTCTTTCTGCTTTCAATTTTTTTTTAATGTAGTTTTATTTTTACCAAATTATTATATGCTATTGTTTAAAAAAATTAACTGGTATGAGCTGGGTGTGATGGCTCACCCCTGTCATCCCAGCACTCTGGGAGGCCGAGATGGGTGGATTGTTAGGAGTTCAAGGCCAGCCTGAGCAAGAGCAAGACCCCATCTCTACTAAAAATAGAAAAACTAGCCAGGCATTCTAGGTGCCTGTAATCTCTGCTACTCAGGAGGCTGACACAGGAGAATTGCTTGGGCCCAAGAGTTTGAGGTCGCTGTGAGCTATGATGCCATGGCATTCTACCCAGAGCGAGCGAGTGAAACTCTTCAAAAGAAAAAAAAAAATCAGCTAGTACAGAGGGTTTATAATGAATATAGCAATCTCTGTTCCCACATCCTTCTTGCTGAGGCTACAAAAGGCACCTGTTTTAACTGTCTCTTTCTCCTCTTAGTAGGTAGTGTCTACTTGTCTATAAATGATATGCTGATATTACTATTTCTTGCCTCATTAATTTTATTTGTGGATTCATTCCTATCACATAAAAGAAAAACAGAGTTGCCATTAATACATTCTTTTTAAAGAGTGGACAAATTATGTGCAACTCTGATAGTGAATAAACGTGTTATATGACAGTTTTAATTAATAATTGTGTTCAAGAGTGAATCCCCCAAAAGAGAAACTTCGGGATTGAAGGGACTGTGTCAGTCACCACAACTCCCTGCTCCCTTCTGCCATTTGGTTACTTTGCTTTATGTGGTCTCTCTACAATTTGTACCGTGGCTATTTTAAATACTGTCTTCTGCGTTCATCAGTTCCTCAGTACCACCCATTCCTTTTGTTTGAAGGCACTCAGCTCCCTTGCACTTTCTTTTGCCTTTCTTTCCCAATGTTCATCATCTGCATTTTGCTTTAATGTCTTCCACTTTCCATCCAGAGTAAAGCCCTCTGTGTTTAGGGTGAGATGGGCTCTGTGGCAGGACGACCAGTGCCCTTGTCACTTGGCAGTGGCTGGGTGCGTGTCAGTCTCTGAGGCCCAGTCGGGCACATGATATGCACTTTTACAGCAGTTCTTGTTTATTTGCTTTTGCTGGATGTTTTTTCTTTTCTTATTGACTTAGGTTTCTTTAAGGCTTCTTTATTTGACGTCACCGTGAGGAACATGCCGTTTCCTGAGTGTCTTCTTCCCAGGCCTCCACCGCTGCTGCCAGACACTGGTCCCTTGCCGGCCTGGCCACGGCTGTCTCTGGGATCTCCCTTTCTCACTCTTCTCAGGGCGCCCACTGTCGGCAGGGTCCTGCTTTGTCCTCTTTCTTGATTTTCTCCTTTATTCTACTAGAGCTCATCCTCAAGTAACACCCTAGAAAAGAACATGTGGCAGCATCTTTCTCAGATCATAAGCATTTGCATTTGGAATGCTGTCAGCTATAATAACAAAAAAAAAAAATCTCATCATTGCCTTTAAACAAGCAGCATTTTGTCTTTTCACTAGTAAGATTTCTGAGGCACAGGCACCAGGAGCTGGGCAGGCTGTCCTGTCTTTGTGCCCCAGTGCTCTGGCTATTGCTGCTTCTGGGCGAGGTATGTCTCTAGGTAGGAGGCGGCAGGAAGGGGATGCCGGCCGAACCCTAGACATCCTTGGGTTCCACGTCTAGGTATTCAGCCAACTGCAGCCTGAAGTATTGGGGACAGTACTGGGTTGTACTGAACATGTGCAGACTTTGTGGTCATTGTTACCGTACGGCAACCATTTACTCTGCATTTACATGGTGTTAGTCCACCGGAAGATGTGTTGGGCTTATGCAAACACTATACTGTGAAACTTCAGGGACTGGAACGTTGGAGGATTCTGGTGTGTCTCGGGGGGGGGGGGTGCTGAGGGAGGCTGTAAATGCACTTGCCCCTGGGAGCTCATGGCTGGAGTTGGGGGAGGGCTGGGGAGTGTGATTGGCACCGGCTTGGATTTTCTGATGACAAGCGTGAGCTGCGTTCCATGTATAAGACGCTGTTGTCGTATCTGCACAAGTCACTGCTAACGTGGGTGTTGATTTCAGGCTTTCTCTGCCACTCTCACTACTTCCGGTGTCTGTGCAGGTGAACTTGGGAGGTCCGCCAGCTGGCCTGGTAGCTGTGACCATTTCAAAGAGATGACTTCTCCATGCAGCCACAAGTCACGAAGTAGTATTCATGGTCACGGCACCCAGTACAGGTGTTGAATGAGTTTGAGACAGTGTAAATGAGAAAAAGAGAATACAAATGTTTTTGTGACAACCTCTTTCTTAGAAATTGAATCCGTAGTAAGAAAACTGGAAAGGAAGGCTGAGTCGTCCATAGACGCTTTGTGAAATGGTCTTTATTAAACACTGCCCATCACTTCTGCTTCAGTTGGGTTTCCCGAGGGTGGCTACAACTCTTATCCTTACTGCGGATGCTGGAAAGCCTGGGGTCCCACCTAGGCAGGTTTCTCCTCTCTGTCTCTGGAGAGGAGTGCGTGAGCTGACTGGTGCGGCAGAATGCCTTTTGTCACAGGGCGGCTGATCCTGGTACGACTCAGTGTGAACACCACCATTTTCATTCGCTTTGGGGCTGGATCACAGGCAACTTCTTGGTGACGCGTGGAAGGGGTGAGAGTGTCTGTGAAGCACAGGCCGCCTTGCGCCAGGCTTGGGGTGGTTCTCTCCCCTGCATTCTGCAAGGCCGTCCTCATGCTGCTTCTGCCTAGACTATGTTTTCATCTGACAGTCTCTGAACACTGGCACATAGCCTGCCACCTCCGATAACACTGCTCCCGCAGCAGAGACACTTGTCACATTGTCGCCCATTTTCTACTGAGACGCAGCTTGTTTCTGCAGTGTCTCTGAGTCTGCCCGATTGAGCCACCCTGTTCTCCACTCTGAAATCCTGTATTTGAACGTATATATGACACATTATCCTCATCCATTGATCCTTGTAACTAAGTTTTATGTCAAATATTTAAGCTAAGTAATTCTGACAAAATGAATAATTTCTAGGATCTTCAGTTTTCCTCAAAAAATATAAAATGTATATTCTACAAAGCCAGAGGCTCACACTGTAGAACCCCGCGACTCCTTGGCTGCGACAGTGGACAGGCGCATGGCTCTGTTGTCCTGGGACCCTGCCACTGGAGCGCATCCTCTGGTCAGAGCCTGCTACTTAGCCGAGTGCTGCGGCTTGTGTCTGTAGTCCCAGCTACTCAGGAGGCTGATGGGGAAGAATTGTTTGATTCTGGGAGTTCAAGGCTGCAGTGAACTAAGATCAGGCCACTGCATTCCCACCTGGGCAGTGTAGCAGCACCCTGTCTCTTAAAAATAATAAAAGTTGATATTTGTGCTGCCTACAATTTCTCAGAACTGCAGGTTAATTCTCAGGTTACCTGTCAGAGGTGAATTTTTGGTTGCTGTTATCAAATTGGAATGTGTGTGTGTGATTTGCAAACATTCTTGGTGGACTTGGTGTGGTCATGACAGTCCGTCCTGGCTTCAGAACAGGGGTCTATGGTGCTGGATCCTCATGAACTTAATTGTTCAAGTCACGTGCCAATTGTTCATATGTGCCATTCTTTCTTCTGTAAGTTCATCATTCCTCTGAGCAGAATGGAAATGAGCTGATGTCTATTATGTAATGACTGTATTCACTTTCAGGTGATACTAATTTGTGGGTTCTAAGATGTTCTTTTTTCTAAATTATTCTTGTTCCTCAGTATACTTTTTTTTCATTTGGTTTGTTCTCTTTCGGACTGGGAGCTACTGGTGATTTTATTGTTGCTCATGTTTAAGAATGAAGAGAAACTAACCCCTGCCTGCGTGTCCATGGCTGGGCCTGGCTGACCCTTCCCCATAGAGGCAGACGGGTGCTGGCAGCCACGTTGGGACTCACAGGTGCCCCCACGCAGCATCTTCATTGTCTGGGATGTCAGCGACTACTCCAGCTGCTCTGTTCCCCAGACACTTAAGTAACTCTCTCTTTTTATTTTATTTATTTATTTATTTTATTTTATTTTATTGTTTTATTTTTTTGAGACAGAGCCTCAAGCTGTCACCCTGGATAGAGTGCTGTAGCATCAGAGCTCACAGCAACCTCCAATTCCTGGACTCAAGCGAGTCTCTTGCCTCTGCCTCCCAAGTAGCTGGGACTACAGGTACCCGCCACAACGCCCGGCCATTTTTTGGCTGCAGCCGTCATTGTTGTTTGGTGGGCTCAGGCTGGGTTCGAACCCGCCAGCTCGGGTGCACGTGGCTGGCGCCTTAGCCTGCTGAGCCACAGGCGCCGAGCCTATTTATTTATTTATTATTATTTTTTTTTTTTGTAAAGACAGAGTCTCACTTTGTTACCCTTGGTAGAATGCCATGGAGTCACAGCTCACAGCAACCTCCAACTTCTGGGCTTAGGCGATTCTCTTACCCCAGCCTCCCGAGTAGCTGGGACTACAGGCGCCCACCACAACGCCCAGCTATTTTTCTGTTTTGCAGTTCGGCCGAGGCCGGGTTTGAACCCGCCACCTTCGGTATATGGGGCTGGCGCCCTACTCGATGAGCCACAGGCACTGTCCTTGAGTAACTCTCTTTACAGGAGCAGTCATCTAAGTGGTTTCCGGAGAGGGTGGAGGTGGAGGGTAATTGCAGAGCATCTGAGTTTGGGCCCACTCAAACTGAGGATCTGGCTGTCCTCACGACCGGTCTCTGGGTGACTCCATCTTCCAGCCCACACCATACCAGGCTTTAGCAGGCTCAAACACCTTCCCCTCGTACCTTCTCTGTGTGAATCTAGACAGCTTCAACCTCACTCCTTAATAAAGGCTGGCCAGAGTCACCTTTGTGCTTACACTTAGTGTACACTAAGCTGTAAGAATTTATAAAAGGGAAGATTCTCAAAACAAATGCAACATCTGTTCTATGGTGCCAAGAGATGCATAGTATAGTTGTCTTTTCTTTCACTCCTCCCCAACAGAAAAGAATTGCATTTGTAATTTAGAAGAAAATACTGCCATTTCAATTATTTATAAGAGAGAAGGGTTCTAATCTAAATTTAGATATGGCAGATACCCTCTTGGACCTCCTCAGTGCCTAGCTGGGGAAAATAAAGCCTCTGTGCAGCACACAGACCCAGGTAGGGCTGCCCAGGGCCGAGACTGGTCTGTGAGCTGACTTGCCAGCCAGAAATGGAAGCCGTCTTGGGCAGCAGTGGTGAGAAGGGCTGGCCTGTGGCCGTCGGCCTCTTGCAAGGGGGGCTGGGAGAAGAGGGAGTGTGGGGGCTGTAGGGCCTCCAGGGTTGGGGCCGAATGGGACTCCTGGGCCAGCCCAGCACTGGCAAGTCTTAGCTTCTGCTGCTTGCGCCCATGGTAGGTGCTTGGGGCTATCGTTCACGGAATGCTTACATCTAGTCCCACTGCCAGTCCGTGTCGCTGAGCAGGGCATCCACTCTGCTGCTGCTCTGTGCCTCTGTGCCAGCCCTTTCTGCGGTTTTGACAGAAGAGAACATTCCTTTCTGTTGGGACCGTTTACCACTCCCAGTCCTGTAATTTGAAACCTTCAGGAAAAAAAAGTAATTTCTCTACATAAAAAATTTAAGCTCCCTCACTGTTAGTGGTATGAATTTCCCAGACAAAATAAAGTGTCATTCGCACGCTCAACTTTCAGGGTATAACTAAAATTCTGCATCCTTCAAAACACTTCCCTGAGCCTGAAATCTCCCTCAGCTGACTAAATAATTTCTTCCACAATGAACCTGACATTTAATTGTGCCTTACCTTATCTTATCGCCTCTACTGTTGTCAGCTATAATTTACAGCTGTTATGTAAACCTGTCAAGAATTGAGGCTCAGGTAATATTCATAGATTTGGGTTTGATAAATATGTATTTGAATGAACTACTTTTAGATACATCTTTAGATACATCTGTGGTGCACTGAATATATTTGATCTTTGATTTATATAAAATGTAAAAAGAAGCAAAAAATCATTAGCTCAAATGCATGAATAATATACTATTCACAATTTTCATAAAAGTGAATTTTTTTGAAGTTGTCTCTAATTTAATCTTTTTTTCTAATTTCATCTGTTTTAAAATATTGGAAATTGCATAGTGTTCTGGCACTCTGGAGGGTCTGCCAGAGACAGCAGCCAGGGCCGGCAGGTGGGCCTGTGCAATACAGAGAAGGGCCCACCTTCCACCTGCCGGCCCTCGCTGCTGGCTCCAGTAGGACTCCACACACACACACACACACACACACACACACACTGCCACTGGTAGGGTCCAGGCAAGGACCACACGAGCTCACAGTGGCCCTACTGGCACAGGCTGGTGGGGCTTCTGCTGGCAACAGCAAAAATGGGGTAGACGGAGCCTCGTGAGAGTGTAAGGGCCCGGGGGAAACCAGCTGTTTGTTGTCTGAGGAAAGGGACATTCGGGCCTCGAAGCGATTTTCCTCAATGCCATGATAAGAAGCCAAAATAAGCCATTGGTTCTCCTGATTCCTCTCAGTGTCACCTGATAGGTCTCAGCCAGTGCAAAAGGCGTACAGACTGGAAAAGAAGAATAAGCCTAAGTGATCGTCTGTACTGAAATGTGAACTGTAAAGATCTCAGCAGTATTTCTATAACACTGCACCCACCAATAGGAGAATACATATCCTTTGAAAGTATCCATGGAGCTTTATTTTTTTTCTTTATTTATTTTGATACGGTTTCATTTTGTCACCTTCAGTAGAGTGCGGGGTGTCCTAGCTCACAGCAACCTCTTGTGCCCAAGCAGTTTTCTTGCCTCAGCCTCCCGAGTAGCTGGGAGCTGAGACTGCAGGCACCTGCCACAATGCCCGGCTATTTTTAGAGACGGGGGTCTTGCTCTTACTCAGGCTGGTCTCAAACCTGTGAGCTCAGGCAGTCCCCCGCCTCAGCCTCCCAGGGTGCTGGGATTACAGGCAGGAGCCACCAGTATGGAGCTTTCTTCAAGATAGATCCCATCTTGGGTCATAAAATAAAACCTCAGCAAATTTTAGGTAATTGAAATCACACAGAGAATGTTCTTTACCCACCACACAATCATCTAGACCAGCAGTTCTCAACCTGTGGGTCTGTATTAAAGGGCTGCAGCATTAGAAAGGTTGAGAACTACTGCTCTAGATGGTAAGGACAGACAACAGGAAGACAGTACATTTCTAATCAGTACACGACCACAACTCATGGGAAATTAACACACACACACACACACACACAATGGCATGAGAGTGAGCTACCACCTTGGTGCTCACAGAACACAGCTTGGGCAGGGGGAAAGGGGAACTTACAACACTAAAGTGCTTGCGGCAGGAAAGAGGAAAGTCACCAAATTATTAATGTAAGTTTCTACCTCAAGAAACTAGACGCAGAGCAAAATAAGCTCAGAGGAAGCAGGAGAAAGGAAAGGAAGGTGAAAGCAGAAATCACTGAAATTGAAAAGAGTGAAACAACATAGAAATTATCAATGAAACAAAAACCTGATTCTCAGAGAAAAAAACAATAAAATGGATAAATTCCTTCCAAGACTAATAAATTTAGAAAGAAAGAAGAATCTGGGGCGCACCTGTGGCTCAAAGGAGTAGGGCGCTGGCCCCATATACCGGAGGTGGCAGGTTCAAAGCCAGCCCCAGCCAAAAACTGTAAAAAAAAAAAAAAGAAGAAGAATCAAGAATGAAATGGAAAATCTACACAGATCCTGCAGCTGTTAAAAGAATAGTAAGGGGGAGAGAATGAACAAGTTTATACTCACAAATACAATGACTGAGGAGAAACGGATCAGTTCCTCCAACACCACAAACTACCAAAATTGAACCAAAATGAAATAGATAACTTGAATAGTCCAAAACCATGAAAGAATTTGAATTTGTAGGGGCGGCGCCTGTGGCTCATTGGGTAGGGCGCTGGCCCCAAATACTGAGAATGGCAGGTTCGAACCCGGCCCCAGACAGCTATAAATAGCAGTGGCAACTGCAACAACAAAAAAATATAGCCGGGCGGGTGTTGTGGCAGGCGCCTATAGTCCCAGCTACTCGGGAGGCTGATTCGAGAGAACCACTTAAGCCCAAGAGTTGGACGTTGCTGTGAGCTGTGATGCATGGCACTCTACTGAGGGTGACAGAATGAGACTGTCTCCAAAGAAAGAGAGAGAGAGAGAAAGGAAAAAAAAATTGAATTTGTAGTTTTAAAATTCCTGAAAAATAAATCTCTAGGCCCAGATGGCTTCACTAGAGAGTTCTGCCAAACATTCAGAGTTAACACTGATTTTACACTGTCTTTTCCAGAAGATAGGAGGGTTGATAACACTTCTCAGTTCATTTTGTGAGGTCATTATTACCCTGAGACCAAAACCAGACATATGTCAAAAATTTGTACACAGATATTCATGGCAGCCTCATTCATAATAGTCTCAAAGTGGAAATGGCCCAAATGTCTGTCTGCTAATGAGAGGATGAATGAGAGGAGGTGGTCTGCCCATGCGGTGGGTGTTGCTACTTGACCATATCAAGAAATGCAGCAGGACACATCTACAACACGAGTGAACCTTGAACATATTCTGAGTGTTAAGAAGCCAGTCAGGAGGAAGTATAAAAAAGTGCAGACCAGCAAAATAATAGCCAGTGTGCCTAGCAAAGTTTTTTTTTTTTTTTACACAGAGTCTCAAGCTGTTGCCCTGGGTAGAGTACTGTGGCAACATAGCTCACAGCAACCTCCAACTCGGGCTAAAGTGATCCTCTTGCCTCAGTTTTTCTATTTTTAGTAGAGACAGAGTCTTGCTTTTTTGCTCAGGCTGGTCTCAAACTCATGAGCTCAAGCTATCCACCCACCTTGCCCTCCCAGAGCACTGGGATTATAGGCGTGAGCCACCGCACCCAGCCGTGCCTAGCAATTTATAAAAGGAATTATACTCTGACTTAGTGGGATTTATTACTAATATGTGAGTCTGGCTCAATATTGAGAATTCAATTAATGTAATCCACCATGTTGATGCAGAGAAAGCATTCTACATAATCCAACACCCGTTCATTTTTAAAAACAACGCTTCTTTGCAAACCAGGAGTAGAGTGTAACTTCTTCAGTTGGATAAAAATCCCCTGTGAGAAGCCTATAGCTGCCATTGTACTTACTGTTAAAACATTAACTGTGTATGTTGTAAGTTCAGCATCAAGGTGAGGGTGCCTAGTAGTGGAAGTTCTAGCCAGTGTGAGGGGACAAGAAAAAATGCCAGTCAAAGCTGCAGTGAGGGAGGCACCAGCCACACCACTAGGATGGCCGTCATCAAAAAGCTAGTGAGGATGTGGGGAGGGGAGCCCTAACACCCTGCTGGTAGAAATGTGAGATGGTGCAGCCTGGCGGTTCCTCAGAATGCTAAACTTAGAGTTACCATATGATCCTGTGTTCCACTAAGCACTTAAGAGCAGTGAAAACACATGTCCGTACAGAAGCTTGTACACAAATGTTCATAGCAGTGTAATTCATAATAGCCCCAAAGTGGAAACAGCCCCAATGTCTTTCAGCTGATGAGTAGATGAACAAAACCTGGTCTGTCCGTTAAGTGGATGTTGTTATTCGACCACGATGTAAACCCACTGATGTGTACGAGTTAAGAAAGAGTAAATGAAGCAACGAGCATTTTCTGGAAATTAAATAAGAAAATCTGTCATTGTGAAGCATACAAGTTGGCCTGCAATCAGCGTGCCTGAGACAGGGCCAGCCCACTGTACTGCGGGCCTCTCATAGCAGGCCCTACCTCTACATCACTGCCGGAAGGCTCAGCCCAAGGATCAGGACATGCCATTAGCCTTCTCCAACTCAACCACTGGTATTTGATCCTTCTCATGGTTACAGGATCACTCACATTTGGATTCCTCAAAGTTATAGTGTGTTAATAATGGTATACTGTCTTAGTGTTTTGTTTCTTTCACTTATCCATCTTCCTTCATCCTTCCATCATCTATCTATTCATCCTCCATCCATCGTCCATCTATCCACCCTCCACCCACTGTTCATCATCCATCTATCCTCTATGCATCCATCCATCAATCCTTCATCCATACATCATCCATCCATCATCCTACCACTCACCCTCCATCCACCCATATCCATCCATTCATCCGTCCACCCACCCACCCATCCATCCATCCATCTATCTATCAATCCATCATCTTTCTACGCACCCTCCATCCACCCGTCATCCATCCATCCACCCACCCACCCACACACCCAACCATCCAACCATCCAACCATCCAACCATACAACCAACCATCAATCCAAACACCCAACTACCCAACCATCCACACACCCACACACCCACC
>CAUYON010128891.1:0-11460 GCA_963573935.1 Arctocebus calabarensis
GGCGCCTGTGGCTCAACGGGCTAAGGTGCCAGCCACATACACTTGAGCTGGCGTTTTCCAAACAACAATGGTGGCTGCAACCAAAAAAAAAAATGGCCAGGCGTTGTGGCGGGCGCCTGTAGTCCTAGCTACTTGGGAGGCAGAGGCAGGAGACTCGCTTGAGCCCAGGAATTGGAGGTTGCTGTGAGCTGTGATGCCACAGTAATCTATCCAGGGTGACAGCTTGAGGCTGTCTCAAAAAAAAAAAAAAAAAAGCCATTTCTCGGGAACAGTAGAATATATGACTTTCTCATTTTGATTTTTAATATTTCCATACAATCTGGACACTGGCCCTGCACACCAGGGGTGGCAGGTTTGAACCTTGCCTGGGCCTGATTAACAAAAAAAAAAAATAGGGTGGCGCCTGTGGCTCAGTGAGTAGGACGCCGGCTCTACTTACTGAGGGTGGTGGGTTCAAACCCAGTCCCGGCCAAATTGCAACAGCAACAACAACAAAAAAACCAGGCAGTGTGGCAGGCGCCTGTAGTCTCAGCTACTTGGGAGGCTGAGGCAAGAGAATCGCCTGAGCCCAAGAGCCAGAGGTTGCTGTGAGCTGTGACGCTACGGCACTCTACCAAGGGCAACAAAGTGAGACTCTGTCTATAAAAAAACAATAATAATAATAATAAAATTTCAGTATAAATGTTAATACAAAAAATGAAATTTTGAATTTTGCAAGCTTTGGAGTGTTTTTCTTTAATTTCCCCTTTTAGATGTGAGAGGATAGGGAGAATGGGAAGAAATTGAAATATAGTAAAGCTTATCTTTATTGCCTTCTTTTTTTTTTTCAAGATAGTGTCTCACTCTGTTGCCCTGGGTAGAGTGCTGTGATGTCAGCCTAGCTCATAGCAACCTCAAACTAGGAAAAGTTATCCTTCATTGATTATATAGATAGATTTTTAAATCTTCCACCCCCCCCCCCGCCCCCTTTAGGTTAGAAATAAAGTACAATGAATTTCATGATATTAACATTTCTGGAATATTTAAATATATGAAAGAGTTGACTTGTGTATGAGGCTTGAAATATTCATGGAGAGGGCAGGTGCTATGGCTCACACCTGTAATCCCAGCATTCTGGGAGACCAAGGCAGGAAGGTTGCCTGAGCCCCAGAGTCAAGAGTCCAGCCTGGGCAACATGGTGAGATCCTCTCTCTTAAAAAAAATCATGGGCTCACATTAGTGCAGATACTGTCTGATGAATGTTATGTATGTAAAATTATTGCCTTGTGAAACAGGAAAACATTTTGTTTTCCTTTTTTTAATCTTTTTTTATTTTAGGAAAACAATTTTTTAAAGTCTTGTTTTTTAAAGCAGCAGTTCAGTTTTTGGTCAACTAGAACCTTCATATCAGTGATTCTCAAGTAGAGAAGCCCTGACATTCTCTTTATGGGAGAAATTGTTTTCTCCTTTCCCCATCTCAACTTTGAGAATGATTGATAAGTCACTATTAATAAAAGTATCATCCATTTTTCATTTGTATTACAGCAAAAATATTTTTGCAATCCTTTTTGTTAATTCTCTTTCCCTTTTTGCTATATTAAACTTCATCTTTGTTTTGTTTTGTTTTGTTTTGATTTGTTTTGAGACAGAGTTTCACTATGTTGCCCGGTAGAATACTGTGGCATTCCAGCTCATAGCAAACACAAACTCTTGGGCTTAAGCGATTCTCTTGCCTCAGCCTCCCAAGGAGCTAAGACTATAGGTGCCCACCACAACACCTGGCTATTTTTTGGTTGTAGTTGTTGTTTTACAGGCCCAGGCTGGGTTCGAACCCACCATCTCTGGTGTATGTGGCTGGCGCCCTAGCCGCTGAGCTACAGGTGCTGAGCCTTCATCTTAGTTTTAACCCCATTTTGAAGATGGATGGTAAAGTTTTTTTTTTGTTTTTTTTATAGAGACAGAGTCTCACTCTATCACCTTCGGTAGAGTGCTGTGGCATCACACAGCTCACAGCAACCTCCAACTCCTGGGCTTAGGCGATTCCCATACCTCAGCCTCCCGAGTAGCTGGGACTACAGGTGCCCACCACAACACCCAGCTATTTTTCTATTTTGCAGTTCTGCCGAGGCTGGGTTTGAACTCGCTGCCTTTGGTATATGGGGCTGGTGCCCCACTCGATGAGCCACAGACTTTAGGCTTACTGTTTATCATTTTATCTATCCCTCTTTGTGGCATCTGCAGCTTTCATAAGCATACCTTTGGCTCAATTCTTGTTTAAAAAAAATTCTTAAAGGACAAAGCCAAATCCATGTGACACATTAAAGAGAATCTTTAGAATTTTACTTCTTGTTTATACTGCAAGGTATATAGTTAAATGTCTTAAGTTCTCAATCCACCTCCACTCTTTCATAAGCCTGTGACTGCAGACAAGGCACTTACACTCCCTGAACCTATTTCTTCATTTAATAATAGTCTCCCCTACCTACTTTAACCAGCTGTTCAAAGGATCAAAAGAGAAATGGGTTATGAAAGAGATTTGTAAACAACGAAATAAGTTCATTTACATTCCTAGCACATGCTAGGTCTCAGTCCTGGGTATATAGCAGTGAACAGATGTAATAAGTTCTTAATATCGTTTGGCAGAGATGGGCAAACTTTGACCCATGGGCCAACTTCAGTCCACTGCCTATATTTATCTATGAATAGATAAATGCCTTAATGATTTTGAATGGTTAAAAAACAAAAATTAAAATATTTCACAACATGTGAAAGTTTCATGAAATATAAATTTTAGTGTCTAAAAATTTTATTAGACACAATTGTGTTCATTAATTTACAATTGAGACAGAAACTATTTGACCGACAAAGCCCTAAAATGGTTACTATCTGCGTTGTACATCAGCAGTTTACTATCTCCTACTGTGTGCTCTTGGACTTCTTTAAGGGGTATTGGACAGTAACCTTGTAAGTATATGTTCAGTGTGGCAAATTCTTTCAAGAAAAATAAAGCAGGCTCGGCACTCATGGTTCAGTGTTTAGGGCGCTGGCCACATACACCCCAGCTCAGAACTGCTAAACAACAATAACAACTAAACCAAAAAAATAGCCGGACCTTGTGCTATATTATAGGCATTGGATTCCTGTAATCCCAGCTACTTGGGAGGCTGAGGCAAGAGAATCACTTGAGCAGAAGAGTTTGAGGTTGCTGTGAGCTGTGACACCGTAGCACTCTACCAGGGCAACAGCTTGAGACTTTGTCTCCAAAAAAAGAAAAAAATGGCACTCTACTGAGGGCGACATAGTAAGGCTCTGTCTCCAAAAAGAAATAAAAAATAAAAAGAGGGCGGCGTCTGTGGCTCAGCGAGTAGGGCGCCAACCCCATATACCAAGGGCTGCAGGTTCAAACCCGGCCCTGGCCGAATTGCATCAAAAATTAGCCGGGCATGGTGGCGGGCGCCTGTAGTCCCAGCTACTTGGGAGGCTGAGGCAAGAGAATTGCTTAAGCCCAAGAGCTGGAGGTTGCTGTGAGCTGTGTGACACTACAGCACTCTACCGAGGGTGAAAGAGTGAGACTCTGTCTCCACAAAAAAAATAAATAAAATAAAAAGATAATAAAGGGTCTAGAATGATTTTATGAAGTACAGGGAGGGCACAGCAGTTAATCCATATATGAAAGTCAAGGAAGGGCAGTTTATTTTACTAAGATGACATTTGAACAGAGACCTAAATGAAGATGGGAGTGAACCATCTGATAGAGCATTTCTGGCAAAAGGAACAAGAAATACAGTATCCCTTAAGCTGGAGTATAGCTGTGGGTCTAGGAGATGGGCTTAGGGAAGGGGAAGCCAAATTGTGGAGGGCCTTGTTGGCCATGGAACAGACTTTAGATTTAATAATTAATATACAGAGTGGCCATAAAGTTCATGAGCAATTTGCGCCGTGTATAAATATTTCATTATTATGTCTACTATTATTTCAAGTTATTTTTATGATATTGTGTTCAAGTAGTGATAAATCAGCATTTTTAAAGACTGCCCAATATGTATCTATTACCAAGTAATCTACCATTTTAGTAGTGCTCTCAGGAAATAATATGGACCTTGCTATGGCAATACATTTTAGGATCCTGTGTTCTCATTTATTTTTATTTATTTATTTATTTGAGACAGAGTCTCACTTTGTCGCCCTCGGTAGAGTGCTGTGGCGTCATAGCTCATAGCAACCTGGTTGGTTGTAGTTGTCATTGTTTGGCAGGCCTGGGCTAGATTCG
The DNA here is from genome assembly GCA_963573935.1 of Arctocebus calabarensis. Taxonomy (NCBI): domain Eukaryota; kingdom Metazoa; phylum Chordata; class Mammalia; order Primates; family Lorisidae; genus Arctocebus; species Arctocebus calabarensis. The sequence continues at coordinate 4,250 of CAUYON010128891.1, forward strand.
AACCCGCCAGCGGTGGTGTATGTGGCTGGCTCCCTAGTAGCTGTAGGTGCCGAGCCCTGTGTTGGTATTTATTTTGACTACATTCTTTTTAAACCACTCATGAAATATTTTACCCTTGCCATTGCAAGTATCTTCAAATCACCCCGCTTTTGTTTAAAAAACTGGGAGACATTTGGGTTTCTCTAATTGGATATGTCTTCTATTTTTGATATTTTTGGTTGCACTAGGATTACATAATATGCTTTTTTTGACACTGGAACCTGAATTCAAATAATATACTACTGATGTTCTTCCCTCTTGACTTTTGTGTGGTGTGGTTTGTTTTTTTTTTTTTAGAAAATGCTAGTAAACTTCTCATTTACTTTTCTCTTTCAATATAGTACCTTCATTTAACCAGTTAACCTTTATTTTTAAGCATAAGGCACGATAGAGATACACGGCACTCTACTTAGGACTACAGCTTGAAACTGTCTCAAAAAAATAAAAAATAAGTAATAAAAAAACCCAAGAGGTTTTTAAGACAACTAATGTTAAAATAATGATAATAAATCTATTATATGTTAATATAAATGGATTAGTTTTTATTTTTTAATAAAAATAACTCTTTTTTTCTTTATTATTTAAAAAAATTTGGTTCACTGCCAGGAATTGAACCTGAGCTGTGGTGACGAGAGCTTGGACTCCTAACTTCTAGACCACCAGAGGAAAAAAAATGTTTAATTTTATTTTCTAAAACAGAAAAGGAATTAGTGTGAAGAGTAGCATTGTTTTATATTTTACAGAACTTTTTTTTTTTTTTTTGAGACAGAGCCTCAAGCTGTCATCCTGGTTAGAGTGCTGTGGTATCACAGCTCACAGCAACCTCCAATTCCTGGGCTGAAGCGAGTCTCCTGCCTCCGCCTCCCAAGTAGCTGGGACTACAGGCGCCCACCACAACGCTCGGCCATTTTTTTTTGGTTGCAGCCATCATTGTTGATTGGCGGCCTGGGCTGGATTCGAACCCACCAGCTCAGGTGTACTTGGCTGGCGCCTTAGCCCGTTGAGCCACAGGCACCGAGCCTACAGAACTTTTTAATGTCTGCATGCAGTTTGTTATGAGTTTGGCTTAGTTTGTAGGTATTATTTCTTCTACATGGAATGCCCTCCCTAGCTTTAGGCACTCATCTTCTTAATCAACTCTAACATTGCTGCCTTTGAAGACCATCCCCCTTTTCTTTTTATTTTATTTTATTTATTTATTTATTTTTGAGACAGAACCTCAAGCTGTCACCCTAGATAGAGTGCTGTGGCATCACACCTCACAGCAACCTGCAATTCCTGGGCTCAAGTGAGTCACTTGCCTCTGCCTCCTAAGTAGCTGGGACTACAGGCACCCGCCACAAGGCCCAGCCATTTTTTGGTTGCAGCCACCATTGTTGTTTGGCGGGCCCGGACTGGATTTGAACCCGCCAGCTCAGGTGTACGTTGCTGGCGCCTTAGCCCGTTGAGCCACAGGCGCCGAGCCATCCCCCTTTTCTATGTACATACCAAGAGTTGATTGTGCCTGCTTTTGTGCCCTACTCTGTATTTAATACCTGCTTGCTACATACCTAAATGTCGGGTCCTTGAGGTCAGTGACAAGATCTTATTCAGACTTTAATTGCGATTTACTGACACTTCTTTTCCTAGTTTGCTGAGTCAGGGAACTATTATTTCCATATATGCAGTTTTAATTTTTCATTCTCTTTTTTTTTTGAGACAGAGTCTCACTATGCTGCCCTTGATAGAGTGCCATGGCATCACAGCTCATAGCAATCTCAAATTCTTGGGCTTAAGGATTTCTCTTGCCTCAGTCCCACAAGTAGCTGGGACTAAAGGCACCTGCCACAATGCCTGGCTAATTCTTGTTGTTGTTGCAGTTATCATTGTTGTTTAGCTGGCTAGGGTCAGGTTTGAACCCGCCAGCCTAGGTGCATGTGACTGATGCTGTAACCACTGTGCCTTGGACACAGAGCCAGTTTTAGTTCATTCTTTATCCAAACTGCTGTTTTTTTCATTTACATACCAATTTCATCAGATTTTGTAATTTTTAAAAATTTGAGAGATACTTTGGTAATATTAGAATCTTTAATTTTCAGTTTCATAACTTGATATTTATATATTCAAACAGTATATAAAATATGACTGAGGCTTTATTCCTTTGAGGAAAGGTGCTTTCGTTTTCTTTCTTAGAGACAAAGTTTCACTCCCTTCCCCGTGCTAGACTATAGTGGCATCATCTTGCCTTATTGCAACCTCAAGCACCTATCTGGGCTTAATCCTCATTTCTTAGCCTCCCAAGTACCTGGGATTACAGGTTCATGCCACCGTACCTAGCTGATTTTTCTATTTTTTGTGGAGACAGTCTTGCCATGTTGTGAACTACTGGCTACAAGCAATCTTCCAACCTCAGCCTCTCAGAGAGCTAGAGTTACAGGCATGAGGTACTGTACCTGGCCTGATTTATTTTTAAAATTAGTGACATTATGGTTTTACACTTTTTTTTTTCAAGGCAGTCTCACTTTGTCATTCTTGGTAGGATGCCGTGGCATCATAGCTCACAGCAGCCTCAGTCTCTTGCACTCAAGTGATTCTCTTGCCTCAGCCTCCCGAGTGGGTGAGACTACAGGTGCCTGCCACAATGCCCAACTATTTTTTAGAGACTGGATTCTCTCTCTTGCTTAGGCTGATCTCAAACTCCTCAGCTCCAGTGATCCACCCACCTTGGCCTCCTAGAGTGCTAGAATTACAGTTGTGAGCCACCAATGGTTTTGCTCTTTTAATTTGTAATTACATCAATTTATTAACATTGAACCATCCTTACATTGGGATAAACACTGTTTGATATTTGTATACTCCCTAACTTGCTAATATTTTGTTTCACTTAAATGTTCATAATCAAGGTCATAGCTTTCTCTTTTTGTGAACATAGAACATCTTTACCAAAAACTAATTGTTTAGGTTTTTCTTTTCTTTTCTTTTTTTTTTTTTGAGACAGAATCTCACTTTGTCACTCCAATAGAATACCCTAGCATCATAGCTCACAGCAACATCAGGCTCCCAAGTAGCTGGGATTACAGGTGCTGGCCACAGCACCTGGCTATTTTTAGAGGCAGGTTCTTGCTCTAGTTCAGGCTGGTCTCAAACTCATGAGCTGAGGTGATCCATCGGCCTCAGCCTCCCAGAGTGAATTATTCAGCTTTTTAAAGAAAAATTCAAAATGATCAAAACAGCTCCTATATTTATTTATATATTTATTCCAAAAACAAAATATTATCAACAATGATAACTATTATTCCAAAAACCAATATTGGGGTCGGGCGAGGTGACTCACACCTGTAATCCTAGCACTCTAGGAGGCCAAGGTAGGTGTATTGCCCTGAGCTCACAGGTTCAAAATCAGCCTGAGCAAGGGGGAGACCCCCGTCTCTAAAACTAGGCAGGTGTTGTGGTGGGCTTCTGTAATCCCAGTTACTCTGGTGACTGGGGCAAGAGAATTGCTTGAACCCAAGAGTTGGAGATTGCTGTGAGCTTTGTGAGGTTTAATGCCATGGCATTCTACCAAGAGTGACAAAGGGAAACTCTGTCTCAAAAATAAACCCCCCAGAATACACCTATATTGATAATAGATATAGGGTATTTAGTGAAAAGAAAATATGAAGGCTCTTACACAGTAGAGGTTTAAGCAGGACTTTTTTTCCCCCCAAGGGATATGATGAAAATTTTGTAATTTGTTAATTCCTTCTTTTATATGTGACTTCCAGAATTCTTTGTCTATTTCTTTTTAGGTACGCATAGCTGCTAAATTCATCACTCATGCACCCCCAGGGGAATTTAATGAAGTATTCAATGGTGAGTAAAGATTAGTATTTAGTTTTGTTTGTTTGTTTGTTTTTTGAGACAGAGTCTCACTTTGTCACCCTCAGTAGAGCGCTGTGGCATCACAGCTCACAGCAACCTCAAACTCTTGGGCTTAAGCAATTCTCCTGTCTCAGCCTCCCAAGTAGCTGGGACTGCAGGCACCTGCCACAATGCCCGGCTATTTTTGGATGCAGTTGTCATTGTTGTTCAGCAGGCCGGGGCTGGCTTGAACCCGCCACCCTCTATGTAAGTGACCTGTACCTTTACTCACGGAGCTACAGGCACTGAGCCAGTATTTAGTTACTTTATTTATTTATTTTTTTTTAGTATTTAGTTACTTTAATCCCTCCTTAATTACTGTCATTTATTGAGGGTTTGGTGTCTGTTTTAATTTTTATGACATGTTAATAGCTGTAACTAAAGAAATCAAGATTCAAAACGATCAAAAGAACTGGTCCAAGGTCACCCACATAGGAAGTGTCAGAACAAGAATTTAAACCCAATTTTTTGATAGGTCTCTATGAAAAACAAGCCCTTAACCCATAAATTAAGATGTCTATCTTATGTGAGAGAAGATTTAAAGTAGTTTAATATGAATAAATGTAGAAATAATAATAAATGATTTTCATAGTTTTGTTTTTATCATTATACATCATAGCTTAAATTTCTTCAGTGCTTTTCACTCAGGAAGTAGAATAGGACACTTTCTAGGGCCACGGGTGCTGAAATAAAACTATCTAGGAAGCTTATTAAATATTTAGATGTAGTTTTCTCATCTTAAGATTCTCATTCATTACATCTGAGGAAGAATCTGGTAACCCGTGTTTTATCAAGTTCTTCACCAGGTGATTCTGAATCATACACCAGTGGTTCACAGTTTGAGAACCACTCTCATTTACAACTTTCCTTACTATTTGCTTTTTAAACATAACTTATAAGATACAAAATATAGATTGGAAATCCTGAACTTCATAATGAAACCAATCATTATAGTCATTTTAAGTTATTAATTCATCTTAAAATCCCTTAAGTAAACTCATGATCTGTGTGCATCTTGGTTCAGTTTAGCAAACATTTATTTTGAGATTCTGGTTTTACATTAGAAGTTTAGCTACTGGAGAAGAACTGTGTGATATTCCTCTGTACCTGGCCCACAGCCCTAGTAAAATTAATAATGCAAGTGGGCATGGTTAAGTATATTCTTAACACTCTAGGAGGTGAAGCAGCAGTATCACTTGAGCCTAAGAGTTCAAGACCAACCTAAGCAATAGTGAGAACCTGTCTCTACTAAAAATAAAATAGAATAATTAAAATGAAATAGAAAAATTAGCCAGCGTTGTGGTAGGCACTTATAGTCCAAACTACTGGAAAGGCTGAGCCTGAAGAATCACTTGAATCCAGGAGTTTAAGGTTGCTGTGAGCTAGACTGATGCATTGGCACTCTAGCCTGGGCAACAGAGTAAGACTTCTGTCTCAAAAAAGTAATAATGATGCAGAGAAAAGGTAACTAAAAATATATAAACATTTACCTCAAGAAGGATATTCTTTTTTGTTTGTTTATTTGTTTGTCTGGTTTTTTTGGAGACAGAGTCTCAGTCTGTTACCCGTTCTAGACTAGAGTACAGTGACATAACTTACTGCAGCCTCAAACTCCAGGGCTCAGGAAATCCTTCTGCCTTGGAACTGTGGGCACAGGCCACCACACCAACTAATTTTTGTTTTAATATTTTGTAGAGATGGGAACCTGCTATGTTGCTCAGACTGGTCTTGAACTCCTATACTTAAACTATCCTCCCACCTCTGCTTCCCAAAGTGGTAGGATCACAGGCATGACCATCATACCTGGCCAAGATATTCTTTATGGAATTGTGGTTTTGGGGCACTAATAGCAAGGAAAACAAATGCAGCCTTTCTCTGGTCTTTCTTCCACGGTGACCAAATGTAAATTTTCAATAATTGGGGCGGCACCTGTGGCTCAGTGAGTAGGGCATCGGCCCCATATACCAAGGGTGGTGGGTTCAAACCCGACCCTGGCCAAACTGTAACAAAAAATAGCCAGACATTGTGGCGGGCGCCTATAGTCCCAGCCACTCAGGAGGCTGAGGCAAGAGAATCACCTAAGCCCAGGAATTGGAGGTTGCTGTGAGCTGTGTGACACCACGGCACTCTACCAAGGGCGATAAAGTGAGACTCTCTCTCTACAAAAAAAAAAAAAAAAATCCAATAATTGAACTTTTAGACAGTTATTAAACTTGGACTTTATAGCTCAGATAAATTCTTGGCTTAACAAAATAAATGTCCTTTGTAGTTAGAAGTCCTTTATTTTATTTTTAACTAAATATATTTCATAGGAGTATCGTGAGAATAATGCTGATAGCAAAGCATTTGGATTAAGAACTGACAAGATAGGACCTCTCACCTTTCTCCTTCATGAAAGGGACCCACTTCCAGCTCTTTTTAGAAGTTCTTCCTAAATAAAATCTCTCTTTGTTACCCTGACAAAAAAGAATTGACAAGATACTGATGGCATGAGGGCCTCCACCAGGGCGTTCCTTTAGAAGCTTTGAGAATCTCAAGGCTTGTTATAATGGCCTATCTAATTAGCCTTCTCTCTTGGAGTTAGTGCTTGGTAGTTTCTTAGTAACAAATATTGACTTCTTCCAAAAGAAAAGTTATTAAGCTTTTTTTTTTTTTCCCTGAGACAGTCTCATTCTGTTGCCCTCAGTAGAGTGCTGTGGCGTCACAGCTCACAGCAACTCCTAACTCTTGGACTTAAGCGATTCTCTTGCCTTAGCCTCCCAGTAGCTAGGACTACAGGCACCCACCACAACGCCCTGGTATTTTTTTGTTGCAGTTGTCATTGTTGTTTAGCAGGCCCAGGCCGGGTTCGAACCCACCTGCCTTGGTGTATGCAGTCAGTGCCCTAACCATTGAGCATGGGAGCCGAGCCTGACTCATACTTTTAACAAATGTTGTAGACCCTCACATTAGAGCCTTCATATAAAAATACGTTCAGTAGGCTCGGCGACTGTGGCTCAATGGGCTAAGGTGCCAGCCACATACACCTGAGCTAACAAGTTCGAATCCAGCCTGGGCCGCCAAACAACAATGACAGCTGCATCCAAAAAATGGCCGGGTGTTGTGGCAGGCACCTGTAGTCCCAGCTACTTAGGAGGCAGAGGCAAGAGACTCGCTTGGGCCCAGAAATTAGAGGTTGGGGTGGGGGGTGGGGCCGCAGCACTCTCTACGGGGTGGCAGCTTGCGGCTCGGGCGCGGGGGGAAGGATAAGTTTGGGGGGCAGGGAGGCTAGAGTTGACGGGTGTGGGGATTGG